>PVIU01006769.1:0-98125 GCA_004026605.1 Ondatra zibethicus
CAGGAGGCAAAGGCAAGTGGATCTCTGTGAGTTCTATGCTAATCTAGTCTACATAATGTGTTTCAAGACAACCAGACCTATATAGTGAGACTCTGGGGGGATGATGGGGGGTCCAAACAAACCTTAAACCAGAATCAAGCCTTAATGCAAAGTGATTCAATTTGCTAGGTAAAATTGAGGGAGGGTTCCCTAGGAGCGAGAAAGAAGTGACTGCTATATCCCAGTGCCCACCTCCCCACCCCCAGGGATAGACAGCCGACACCAGGCTGTGTAACAGGAATACCAGAATTAGTGATAACTGCCACTCAGAAGCCAATCATCAGGAACAGGGATCGAATCTCCTAAATTATGGTTTATTCACAGTCAGAAATCAGAGAAGGCAGTGGATTAACACTTTAAATGGGGTTGGGGGCTGGAGAGGTGGCTCAGTGGTTAAGGGTACCGGCTGCTCTCACAGAGGATAGGGGTTCAGGTCCCAGCACTCACAGCATGGCTCATAATCATCAATAGGGAATCCTACACCTTCTTCTGCCCTCCACTGTTGTGAGGTAAGTCCACCGGAGAACACACACAGACACTCTGAAAGTTGACTAGAAAGTCTGTATTGCTGGCTGGAGCTGCATGGGGAACTTAACCAAATCATGCAGCCCCATTCCTCACGGTCCTTTGTCTCTTTTATGCACAAAAATCACATCCTGGTCAACACACTTCAGTAAGAAGCAGAACTACAGAAATCAGAAAGCAAGAGACTTCCCTGGATCCTGGAACTATGGGTCAAGTCTTTGATAGATGAGGTCTTTGTTCTCATGTGGGCAGGTGTTGGGACCTACGTGCTGGATTTTACAGTCAGAATGGCGCCTCTAACATGGTGTTAGTTGTGCTAAGGTCTGAGGGCTTGTTACACCCTGGGCACCAGGCACAGACATACACAGAGGCAAAACACTCACACACGTAAAATAAATCTATTGAAAAGACCTTGAGCTACTGTGTATCTGATCTCCATCCAGAAAATTACATGGGGGTAGGAGGACAAACAAGCGCCGTCCACTTTTCCAGAGCTCAGTCCTGCCCCTCCAGCGAGTGGGTCAGCCACCTTTTCTGGTTCTTTCTTTTGATGGAATCACTGGTTGACTGGTTGTTGGGGGTGTGAGTTGGTTGGCTGATGTTTTTGATTGTTTGTTGGGGGCATGTAGAAATGAGTCTGTATGCACACGGGCAGAGGTACATACCTATGTACACATGGAAGCTGGAAGAAGGCACTGAGTATCCTCAACTGCCATTCTCTGCTTACTCCTTGAGGCAGAGTCTTTCTCCAGACTGAGAGCTCCCATTATCTTGGTTAGACCAGAAGTCAGAAAGACCCAGTGATCTCCTGTCTCTCCTTCCCTCAGAACCGGGGAGCTGGGCATGGTGGCTCACACCTCTAATCACAAAACTTGGGAGGCAGAGGCAGGCAAATCTCTATGAGTTCGAGGCCAAGCGTAGGCGTTCATCCTCAGAGGCATCTTGCTGTCCCCTTAATTGCACTTGTGAACCTCTGCGCTTGCGGAGTAACTCTTTTGATGGCACCCCCAGTTACCAAGATATTGCAGCATCTGAATTCAGTGAAGCCTTCAAGACATGGCTAGGATCCATACATGGTGGTGCCTCCCAACACTTGGAGGTGAAAGCAGGAGGATCAAGGGTTCAAGACCAGCCTCCACCACAAAGTGAATTTATCGGTCAGTCAGAGCCGCATGAGACCCTGTGGCAAAATGATGATGATAGTGATGATAACCAATACCTGGGAGATGGCTCAGTAGTAAAAGTGAGAGGGCTGGGGAGCCACACCAGACCATAACAACAGGCTTCTAATAGCCCCTGCGGGGGGAGGGGGGCTTAGTTTTGGTTTACTAGAGGTGGCTGAAGCTGAGCAAACAGTTTGGGGGGGCGCAACTCAGGGGCAACCAATCAACAGGTGCCCCTTGACCTTCTGTGAACTCAGCAGATGGCCAGACTCATGATAACTAAAGACAGCTTTCCCTACCCTGCTGTTGGAAAGTCTCTAACCAGTAGGACTTCCCACCATTCAGCCCCCAGACTAATCTTTCCTCCACTAGTCAGCCCCAAATTAATCCCTCCTCCCTGAAATTCCCCTAACTCCGTTTAAAAGGAGCTTGTGACCTCCTTTGGGGAGGTCGCCATTTGCCACCCCAATATGTTGGCAGTTTTTTAAATGTTAATAAAGCGCTCTTGTTTATTGCAAAGTGACTGTTGGTCTTTTCTTGCAGGCTTCTCTCGGATCCTAACAAAAGCGCTTGCCATGCAACCTTGATGTCTTGAGGTGATCCCTGGGACCCACATAAAAGTAGAAAGAGAACGGACCTCACGATGTTTCTTCTTTGATGTCCACAAGGACTCTCTCTCTCTCTCTCTCACACACACACACACATACACACACGCACACACGCACGCACATCAAAATAAAATAAAACAAGCTGGAAAAATGACTTAGTGGTAACTGCTCTTGCAGAAAACCCGGGTCCAGATCCCAGCACCCCATGTGTAATTCCAATTCCAAGGAACCTGACACCCTTTTCTGGCCTCCATGAGATGCGCACATACATGCATGCAAGTAAGCATTCATACACATAAATTTTAAAAAAATTTAAAACTAAAATTAAAAGAAACAAACAAAAACCTCTAGCACAACAAAACCGTAACCAGCGCGAGGGCTGTCTGACCTCCTCCTCCACCCTAACCCCACCTGCCCCTTGAGAACGAGCTCTTCCGGTTCTGACCACGTGGGGCGCTCTAAGCAGCACTCCCAGCACCCTCAGCGGCGGTCCCGGAATGAATGGGAAGACACGCCCCTAACGCGCGTGCGCACTCTCGGGATCTCGCATCCCCCGGACGCCGGCGCGTGCGCACCGTACGCTTAACTCCGGCGGTGGGCGGCGCCGTGCGCTTCGGAGCACCATGGAGGATTACCCGGGTCAGCGGCGCGGCGGCGCCGAGAGGCTGAATGAGCGGCTGTTGGACGAGTTCGTGGCGCTGCACGGTCCCGCGCTGCGCGCCTCGGGCGTCCCGGAGCGGCTGTGGGGCAGCCTCCTGCACAAGCTGGAGCACGAGGTACGGGGCAGCGCGGGCTGCTGGAGGGTTATGCTGACGATTGGGGAGCGCAGCCCAGCGGCTCCAAAGGGCTCACTTACAGGCTCAGGAGTGGTGTGTGTCTGGGAGTCATAGGGCGACCGGCCGAGAGCTGCACCTTTGCTGTCATCCTGCAGGGTCTGGACCCTGCCAAGGATAAGCCGGGACCTGCAGACTGGCATGCACTTGGCTCTCGGCATCCCAGCACCTCGGCTGCGGCGTATAGATTAAGAGGTGCTTCCCACGGCTCGAGTTGGCGGTCACACCCTTTGTAAACTAAGGAGGCCCGGCGAGATGGAGAAGACGCTAAGAGAGGGTGAAAAGTGTTCCCTTTCAAAGATGAGGGAGTAGCTCTATCTTTTCACCTGAGCTAGGTAAGGGTGTACGGCCTCTGCTGCCTGAAAACTGGGCCGTGGGTTTGGGTGTTGAAAACAGTAGCAGCTGCGCTGGGCGGAGGGTCTTTTCCGAAGCTAGAGCTTGGCGTCACTTCAGGACACCGCCTCCCACCCGAAACCCACTATAGCTGCAGGTGATCAGGAGAGGCCAAGTACTAGGAGTCCCGAGTCTTGTTATGGGGCCGTCTCACCCTCTTTGATCCAGTTCCACGCTATATAGTGGGCCAGATAGTTACTGCTCAAAGCCTGTACATAGGGCTGTGGTGCAGCTCACTGTGTGGAGTGCTTACCTAGCCTTGATGGGCGGTTGCTCCATCCCTAGTCCTATGGGAAGGAAGGTGCAGAGCATTCAGCGGGCTAGAGATGTGTCCTGAGGCTACAGCTCCCAGTCAGCCCAGACAGCAGAGCAAAGCGACCGCACTGACCTGTGTGGTTGGTCGAGGTATTAAATGCTTTTTCCACTTTCAGTGTGATTTTCAGGCATTACCATCCATGGTCGTAGATTGAGGCTCATTGTTAGTGTATTTCATATAACTGGGTGGTTCCCTCTACTCATGTGCTGGGCCCTCCCGTTTGGCCACTTTCTGCAGACTTGCCTTAATCCCAGGCCAGTGCTGAGGTAGAACCCGGACCCCATCTGTTAGTGGTACTGCCTGAAAGGACTGTTTTGGGAATGCCCTGGGGTCCAACTCAGCCAGCCTCCAAGGACACATTTGGAAAGCAGGGGTGAAGAAACACAAACACCTGGCTCCCCGAGGGGGGGGGGAGGCACACGACACGGGCGGATGGTAACAAATGAACTCCAGCATATGTCATGTGCCTTCTCACGTAGGGCTGCTGTGGCCTAGCCAGAGACAGCCATCCTTTTCGGGTTTTTTGTTTTTGGTCCCAGGCCCTACTGAGCCTTTCCAGACAAAGCTGAGTCACTACAGTGAGACCTGCCACCAGACCCAGAGGGAATGCTCAGCAGGACTGTGTACCTGCCTGCAGAGAGCCACCCTCCCCCACCAGGCTTTCAGCCCTGGTTCCTTACCTTGATCAGTTCCACAGAAAAGACTGGGTGTTTTTAAAAACACCCTCCCTCCCACTTGGAGGAACATCCACTGCTGTTGCCTCCCTAGGGGTTACAGCTCACAGCAGGGTTGGTCCCTGCATACCTCAGTGTAGCCGCAGAGCTTGTGAGCTGGGCAAGGGGCTAGAGATTGAAACATACACAGAGACATGGTTAACTCCAAGAGTGCCCCCTTTTATTGTGTTCCAGGGCACCTTATATAGGGTCTCCTAGACTAATGGCCACACCCTAACTCTCTGCTGCAAGCCCACCAGAAACCACTCCCCTGCCATCAGGAACTCCTGAGGGTCTCGTGCTCAGAGCAGCTGCAAAACAGGTTGTTTGCTCAGAGCAGCAGCAAGCATAGGAAAACAAGCTGTTTACTCCAGCAGGCAGGGGTCCACAGTTCCCAACACCCCAGCAGAGGAAAAGCCAAGCCAGGCTTCAGGTTAGAAAGTTTGGGGTGAAAGCCAGGGAGTTGGAGGACCGATGATACCTGAGGTATGGGTGCCAGCCCTCCAGTTTTAAATGAGGGCAAACCTCCCCCAACCAAGGTCTGCTTCAGGGATCAAAAGAGGACTTGGCTGAGACTCTGCACTTGTTCTCCGCTTAGAGCTTCCCTTAGCTTCTGGTTGGCCTGCAAGACTCCACTCTGGAGTACGGCAACCTCCCTGCTCCCCATACACACTTTTGCACATTAACTTTGTGTGTGTCTGTGTGTCCGCGTGCATGCACGTGTACATACATGGAGGTCAGAAGACAACTTTCAGAAGTTGGTTCCACCGTGAGAAATCTGTGACCAAGCTCAGATCATCAAGTTTGGTCACAGTCACCATTACCCAAGAGCCATCTCACCAGTGTTACCCCCACCCCCACCCCATGCCTTTCCCTTCCCAGCCTGTAGTTACTTCTCTCCTCCTCTCCACACCCTAGAACTGCAGGCCTGAATCTTTTCCCACGGGCTCCCTCCCGTAGCTTCCCAGGTCTGAAGGAGTTAAAAAGAATCAAGCCCTCGTGTCCCTGCAGAGAGCCCCCCCTTGTTTCTGGCCTCACAAAGTATGTCTGTGCCTGAGAAGGTTGTAGCTGCCCCAGAATGGTAGAGGTTGGAGGGATGGACTTGCCTGCTGCGTCCCAGTTCATCTGATTCTTGCACCTGGCCTGGCCTGTAAGAATCTTTGCCACCGCCCAGGTCCCATTCTGTGCCTTGCTTTGTGTTAGTAATTTAAACTGCCCAACAAACCCAGACCTTCCCACCATACAGATGGGGAAACCGAGTCCCAGAGGGGTTGAGCTAACTTTTCCAGGATTGTCGAGGAGCAGCCTCGACAAAAATACCACTCGCATTGGGATTCAGAAAAATTAGTAAAGAAAATGAAGACACGATAATAATAAGACAGAAAAATATAGAATAGTACTGGAAGTGAATTCCAGTGAATACTGAAATCACCCACATTTAATTTCCAATTGCTTATAAAATACCCCGACCCCAAAAGGTAAGAGTAAGACAAAAAAATCTGCATTAACATGATACAAGGAAATGAGCAGACCAATTGAAGGTCGCCAGCTACATCCATAGTTAAACATTCTGTTGCTAGAACAAAACAAGTCATGCTCACATCCTAGAACAAAACATTCTGTAGGCCAACCATTCCCTGGGTGGAATCTAATGTTATCTCTTAAGGGAACTTGAACCTTAGTTGGATCCTTAGACTTTCTTTTGAGACGGAAACACATCTACTTCCCCTATTCCTGAAATACAAGGCCTCACCTGTTGACAATAACCTTGAGAGAGCAGAACTCTCTGACCTAAATCTAGGTGGGACCTTTGTTTGAAATACAAACACAGTAACCTTGAAGAAATTGAGCTAAGTTTCAACTCTCTGACCTTTGGTCAGCGTGGATATAGGCTCACATTTTTGGGCCTCCACGTGGGATCGCATGTATAAGATGTGGCAAAGTGCTGAGATTCAAACCTCACAAGTGGGCCTCAGATTCCAAAGGTCCCCACCCCCTTGCTGGTTTAAGACAGACCTGAGGTGCCTTTGTGTTGGGAACTGGGAGGGAGTGTGGGAGAAGAGGCCTGCTTGTTGCCTCTCCAGCTGTCCTTGACTTGCAACTGTTCCTGGGTTGGGAGATCCAAGCCCCACATCCTCCAGTTCCCACTATGCTCTGAGAGTTGTCCCAGCACCCTCAGGTCACACTTTCTGCTGCGCCAGTATGGGGAGGTGCCTGTGGGCTAACTCAGCTGTCCTGGTATCAGAATAGTTCTGGTGAAAGTGAAGTCAGGGTACTCCCTGCCAGCCACCATCCTGATCCCCCATCTCATACCTCTGCCATTGGGGCCTCATTTCCCTTATAAAACAAGGGGTGTAGACTAAGAAAATTCTGCTCTGGATATTTTGTGGCTTTTCTAAAGTGTGCTGTGCTGTGGATGTTAGCACGGGAGAGTGGGAGAGCATGGCATAGATGACATCCCTGGGAGGTCTTGGTTCTGTTAATTGTTGCTAAGAGGCTGTATGGTAAATAGGACTTGCTCCTTGGAGGTGAAGGGGTCAGGGGTCTCCTGCCCACACTCGTTGTGCTCTGGCCATAGGTTTTCGATGCTGGGGACATGTTTGGGATAATGCAAGTGGAGGAGGTGGAGGAAGCTGAGGACGAGGCCACCAGGGAGGCTCAGAGGAAGCAGCCCAATCCTGGGAGTGAGCTGTGCTACAAGGTCATCGTGACCAGTGAGAACGGCGTCCAGGCTGATGATCCCAACAGGTAGGACCCGAGTCTAGGCATCGGTCTTTGAAATTTCTGACTTCTTTCACCCAGACTCGTTTTTCCTGTGATGTGAGCTGCCTGCGGTGTTCCCACTGGCTTTGGGGGTAGTGTCTGAGCCTGTGCTGTTGACAGTCTGCCAGGAATCATGCTTGATGCACATCCCTTTAACCTCACTGCAGGGTGCTCTAGCTCTTGGTTCTGCTGAGAGCAAGCAAGCCCAGGGAAAGGACTTGCATGGAAGTTGTCCAGTCAGTTAAGGATGAACCCAGCTACACCTGACTGAGCCTGGCATTGCTAAGGGCCCTTGTTCCCTCTCCCTGAAGCCTGCTGACACAGCCCTGAAAGCCGGAAGACCTAGACCAAGCCTGGTGTTGCCCATGGCCAAATCTAGAATCAGGACTTCCCATCTTCCAGGGAACCGGGGTGGACCTATGGGCCCCTCTACCAGAAGCTTTGTCTAAACCTTGAGGAAGGAACTTCCTGAGTTTCCTTGGCACCTGAGTATTACGTTTGCCAGGCTCCGTTTCTCTGTCCTTAGTACCACACACCTACCTGGCCATGACTATTGTCACACTTCGTGATCACTCCCAAATGCACACCGCTGAGCACACACTGCATTGTGCAGGAATAAACCAGCCTTTGAGGATATGCAAACAGAATGGGGAATGACAGCGTACTGATATAGTCCTGAACTCGGTCTCAAACATGACCTAGAATATTACTGTTCCTTTTGTTTTGTAGGGCTGTGTGCTCAGGGAGGGGCTGCCTTGTTCATTGGGCACCTGTATATGTTGAGTCCCCTAATCCAGCAAAGCTTGCTGGAGCCAGGATTAGAAAGACAGGCCTAGTCAGGTGGTGGCGGTGCATGCCTTTAATCCCAGAACTTGGGAGGCAGAGGCAGGCAGATTCTGTGAGATTGAGGCCAGCCTGATCTACAGAGTGAGTTTCAGGATGACCAGGACTACAGAGAGACCTGTCTTTAAAAAAAAGAAAAAGAGAAAGACAGGGTTGGCCTCTCCCATGGGAAGTTCTTGGTGCCATTAGGTCCTGGGGTACACAACGCATGCATGCAGCTTTGTCACCTGCCTGCTGCCACTCCCAGTGGGTAGGGCCTTTGCTTGTGTTGAATGCCTGTCACTGCTAAATCTGCAGCAAGCCAGGTGGCAGCATGAGCCTTTGCCCCGCGCCTGCAGCCTGGCGCTGACGTTTACCCGAGTGGCCGCAGTGAGCGTGACCACATTTGTTCCATGTGAAACTCATGTCCATCTGGGGTTGGAAACAGGGACCTCCCACTGTCCTCCTTTAGCGTTTAGAGGAGATCTTACTTCTCAGAGCTACACTGGGTGGGTGGCAAAATGGTGGCATTGGGCCAGGGCACCATAACTGAGATGCCTTAGAAAGCAAGTCTCAGGAGGGCTGGGTACCAGAGCTTGGGCGTTATCTTACCTACTTTCTGCTTCCTTTCCTTCTTGCCGTGACTGTGTAGTGTAGCGGTTCTCAACCCAGGGGTCGAGCAACCCTTTCATGGGGGTCACCTAAGACCATTGGAAAACACAGAAATTTACGATTCCTAACAGTAGCATAATTACAGTTATGAAGTAGCAGTGAAAATAACTTTCGTTGGGGGTCACCACACTATAGCATTAGAAAGCTTGAGAGCCACTGATTTAGTGGTTCGTGTGTGCCTTGTACCTGCAGCATCTTCCTCATCGACCATGCCTGGACGTGCCGTGTGGAGCATGCGCGGAAACAGCTGCAGCAGGTGCCTGGACTCTTGCACCGCATGGCTAACCTGATGGGCATCGAGTTCCATGGTGAGGTGCCCAGCCCGGAAGTTGTGGCCCTGGTACTGGAGGAGATGTGGAAGTTCAACCAGACCTACCAGCTGGCCCACGGGGTGAGTCGTCTCACTTTCTCCCAGGCCTGGTGAGAGCTCCGTTGGGTCCCTGTTCCTTTGCCAGATGTATGCTACCAATAATAAAGCAAAGCCAAATAGTCAGGTTACAGCCAGGCATGGGGGGTACACCCCTTTCCCCCCAGTACATGGAAGGAAGAGGCAGGTGGATCTCTTTGAGTTCAAGGCCAGCCTGATCTAGCTATGTAGGCTAGCCAGAGCTACGTAGAAGACCTTATCTTGGTACCTGGGACCAACCAAGGCTGGGAACCAAGGTACCTATTCTGCCTTTGCACTTAAGGGACACAGGCCTCTCTCAGACCTCTAAAATTGAGTTTCTGGTGACTCAGCTGCCCCTTCCAAAGTGTTGTCCTCCATGGTTCTCGCCACCCTTGATAGTAGAGCAGAACCCTTTGACACACCTTGAGGCTTTCACCCGCCACCCTCGCAGGCTCGCCCTCCTGGCTCGAGCCCCTCCCTACTCTCAGCTGGGGGAAAGCCCTACTTGTGTCTTACGGTCCAGCTGCTTGAGCCTTGCCCCCAGCATAGCACAGGGGACTCATCCCTGCCGTTACTGGGCTTAGTGCCTTGTTTCCACAGGCCTGGGTCAGTTAATGGGATTGGGGGGAGCCTCCAAGCTCGGAAGTAGGCAGAGGTGAAGAGTGGTTGATGTTGGGTGTACACGTGGGTGGACGTGTGGCCGAGGATTGTTGCGTTCTGCCCACAGACAGCTGAAGAAAAGGTCCCAGTGTGGTACATCATGGATGAGTTTGGCTCAAGGATCCAGCATGCAGATGTGCCGAGCTTTGCCACTGCTCCTTTCTTCTACATGCCCCAGCAGGTGGCCTACACACTGCTGTGGCCCCTCAGGGACCTAGACACAGGCGGTAAGTCAGGTGCCCGCGTACCCCAGAGGATGGGCCTTGGGCGAGCCTCCCGCCACCCCCACTGATGGGCATGCGTGTCTTGGCGCAGAGGAGGTGACCCGGGACTTTGCCTACGGAGAGGCAGACCCTCTGATCCGGAAATGCATGCTGCTGCCCTGGGCCCCTGCTGACATGCTGGACCTCAGCTCCTCTACGCCTGAGCCTCCCGCCGAGTACTATCAGGTGTAGTGTTTGGTGGTTTCTGGAATGTTCTCTATCCATTCACCAAAAGTTAATGTCGGCTGGATTCCAGGCTCCAGACCAGCGACTGTGGGATGAGGGAATCATTTGGGGAACACCTGAGAGATAAGGGGCTTGATGCACGCCAGCTGCCTAAGCCACGCAGTTTGTCATCTGTCCTGATCTCGATCCCGGGTAGCCTGGGTTTGGGATGGGGTGGCCCATGCAGCTAGACCTGGCTGTACACACTACTCTGTCCTCCTCTTCTCATGATGCTCCTTCACAGGGCACAGCCTGATACTAGCTGTTTGATGTCCATGGGGATGGGTTGCAGGACCACCCAGATGCGAAAGTCAGTGGGCGCTCAGGTTTGTCACATAGAACTGCCAACGCTTCCCCCAGTGTCCGTCCTTCTCTGGATTGTTTGTAATTCTCGGTACAGTAATAGTGCTCTGTGGACAGTCTTGTGGTTTGGGAATGACGACACAAAGATGTTTGCACACATTCTCTGCAGAGGACTTTTTCCCCCAGAAAACACTTCTGACCTACTGTTAGCTGAATCTGACGTCGTGGGGCCCATGGGTTCAGAGGGCCGACTGCATTGTAGTACAATTTCACAATACAGCAGTCCCTCGAGTCCCGAGCAACCTATAAGTTAGAACCCTGTGGGTTCACTCAGAAATGCCTGGCTGCCGAGCACTGGTTCACACCTTTAATCCCAGCACTTAGGAGGCAGAGCCAGGCATATGTCTGGGAGAGCAAGGCCAGCCTGGTCTACGGAACTAGTTTCAGGACAGCTAGAACGGTTACACAGAGAAACCCTGTCTTGAAAAAAAAGAAGTGGTGCCTATCTGTGATGAGTCAGTGCAGAGGCACAATACGAATCAGGAACACAGCCTCTTGCAGCTGGAGAGATAGCCTAGTGGTTAGAAAGCACTGGCCGCTACTGCGGAGAACCTGTGTTCGATTCCCAGTGCCCGGGTCAGACAGTTCCAGGTTCCATGGAATCCAGCACCCTTCTCTGACCTCTATGGACACTGCACACATACGATGCATGAATGCGTGCACTAGTAAATACTCAGTGCACATAAAATAATATAAAAAAAATAAGTGGGGGATGGGGCTGAAACTCTTCCCTTGTCCTCAGATCTTTACACACTAGGACACTAGGAGCTGTGTGTGCCTAGTGTTCATGATTCTGTTGATGGTAAACATGCTGGGGTGGGGAGAGTTAGGAGTCCAAAGCCAAGGAACCACAGGGACTCAGCAGGGCCAAAAACCTTACCATGTTGTATTTGAGTCTACTCTGGCATGCAGCAGTCTGATACCACTGAGTCTCGGAAGACTGTGCAAGGATTAAGCACGCTAACTCGGGTTGTAATGGAAACTGCGAGTTGCTGATTGGCAGGGGCAGATCGCAGTCATGGTCTGGTGGCGCCTTGCTGAACCCAGCAAGACAGAGAAGGAGATGCCATACCGCGTGCTGAGGGTTCAGAGTTGGGCTTGCAGCCTCCTCAGTGTTCGTATTTAGTCAGGGTTTGGTGAATGTGGAATTGGGTGCTGTAAGTGCAGTTTGAGGGTGACTAGGGAGGGTCCCACTGGCCTCCAGCGGTCTCTCAATAAACCATGAAGAATTGGCATCTTCCTTGGAAAGCTGCTGCAGGCAGGAAAAGAGGACCAGGAGGCCAGACACTTTTCACTTGAAACCTTGTTTGCATAGGACCATCGGTTCAGGCTGTGATCTGACCCTGCGGTGACCTGTGTTGGTAACAAATGACTCAACAGCTTAGGACAGCAAATACTTACTGCCTCCCACAGTTTCTGGGGGGCAGGAAATGGAGACAGTGTTCAACAAGTGCTTTGGTTCAGGGTTTCCTGGGCATACAGACTGTCCCCCCAAAGCTGAAGAGTCTGAGCCTTTCTGGAGCTGAGACTTTAGTATGTGGCAGTCAGATTTGGTGAGTCAAGCTGGCTGTCCCAGGCATCAGTCTCTATGGGTTTCTGGGTATCCTGGAGGCATGGCAGCTAGCTTGTCTTCAAGTGAGTGATCCAGGAGCAAGAAGGAAGGAGTTGAGGGGCCTGTGTCCTGGGCTCAAGAGCAATACTGTCACTTCGTCCCTGCTGCCCATTACAAGTAGCTCCTTGGGTCCCGGGACAGACTGGGCTCTGCTTTTCAAGGGAGTGTCAGAGTCTGTGGACTTGTTTTAAACTGTTAGCCACCCTGGTCCAGGTACAGCCCTCAGGGCTCCTCTCAGACTGAACGGTCCCTCCCTACACAGGTTTGGCATCTCTCAGCACCTGAGTCTGGAACACGGCGTGGAGAATGAGAACAATGTGTGTGTTGTTCTTTGCCTAGACTCTTGGGAGGCCTGAGTCTAGAGCCTCGAGTCAGGTAGCCCTGGGCTACCACAGAGAGTTTAGGTTGTGAAGGGTATGGCCTAGCGTGTTGGGAAAGCCTGTGGTCATTTACTCTCTTCATTCTGTTTCTGCTTCTGATTCTAGGCCGTCTTGGATGAAAACAAGGAGAAACTACCACTCGCCATTAGCCCAGTGGCACGTCCCCAGGGCCATGTCTTCAGGTACGAGCCCTTATTCTCTGCTCTCACTGAGACTTAATCTTGAGTCATTGCCATTCCCGGCTTCCAGAACAAGTCAGTGGCCCAGGCAGGCCTTGGAATCCAGGCATGTTGGCGATAGTGCCAGTTACGGAGTTCTTAGAACCACGGAGTAAAGTAGAAGGCGGGTGGGGTTGCCTGGAGGAGGCAGCTATTGGACTTGCCCTGGGAAATGAGAAAAAGCCAAACACAGTGGCACATTCCTATAGTCTCAACATATGAGAGATGAAGGCAGGAGGATTACCACAAGTTCTTGGCTATCCTGGGCTACAGAGTAAGACCCTATCTCAAAAAATGATGACAGTTGCCAGACAGTGGTGGTGCATACCTTTAATCACAGCACTTGGGAGGCAGAGGCAGACAGATCTCTGAGTTGGAGGTCAGCCTGATCTACAGAGCAAGTTCCAGGACAGCTAGGGCTATACAGAAACCCTGTCTCAAAGGATTAAAAAAGGGGTGGGGGGCATCTGTACTTTAGGAGATCCTGTCCAAGGAGTTGAGGGTGCAGGCAGTGGCAGGGAAAAGACAGCTTTACTTCACGCTACGGGGCCTGGGTACAGAGCCATACCCTCCTAGTGCTGAGCAGGGCCTCTGCTTTCCTAGGAGCCCTCTCTACAGCCCCCAGGTGCTAGATCCGTGGCTGCTGAAACTTGGTTCATCTAGAAATTAGGGCCATGTGCACCATTCTCTCTGGTTCTAGGGATGGTCTCTCTCTACTGGGTCCTTCTGCTCTTGCCTGAAGCCAGAGAGAGCCTTAGCCTTCGCTAAAGGGGTGTCCTGAGACACAGATCTGGCTGTGAACCCTCTGGAATGGACTAGATGGGGACCCAGACAGAGTCTTGCTTGTGGCCGTGTTTCACACTCGCTCTCCTGACTCAGGCGGGTTTGCTGCCTGGTGCCAGCCATTCCAGCAGGCCAGTGCCTCAGTGCAAGTCCTCCCACTGCAGCATCCTCCCCGAGCTGCCACTTACCTCACCCTTATGCCCTGTGTCCCCTTTGCCTTCACACTCCGTTCCTTCGGAAATAGGGTCACCTCCGGGCCCTGTCCTCACCTCTGTCCTGGCTTTGAAATACGACATAAGACCTGTCCCAGGACACTTGTCTTGACAGCACACCCACAGGAGGCCTGCAGATTCAGGAGCGCCCTCTGGGGATACCAACACTCTCCTCAGATCAAGGGGGCTAGGAGGTTGGCAGTGTCTACCTAATGGCAGTGACTGGGGTGTTTCCAGGTTTGTTTGTTTGTGGGGTTTTTTTTTTTTTTTTTTTTTTTTTTGGTTTTTCGAGACAGGGTTTCTCTGTAGCTTTGGAGCCTGGAACTAACTCTTGTAGACCAGGCTGGTCTCAAACTCACAGAGATCCACCGGCCTCTGCCTCCCAAGTACTGGGATTAAAGGCGTGCGCCACCACCGCCCTGCTTAGTCTTCTTTTTTTAAGAAAAATTTAAGATTTATTTACTTATTATGTATACAGTGTTCTGTCTGCATGTCTGCCTGAAGGCCAGAAGAGGGCATTAGGTC
Organism: Ondatra zibethicus; assembly: GCA_004026605.1. Taxonomy (NCBI): domain Eukaryota; kingdom Metazoa; phylum Chordata; class Mammalia; order Rodentia; family Cricetidae; genus Ondatra; species Ondatra zibethicus. The sequence goes on from PVIU01006769.1 coordinate 14,477, forward strand.
CCATTACAAGATGGTTGTGAGCCACCATGTGGTTGCTGGGAATTAAACTCAGAACCTCTGGAAAAACAGCCTGAACCTCTGAGCCATCTCTCCAGCTCGGCTTTTAGTCTTAGTTAAGAATGAAATTAAAGGGCCAGCAGGAGGGCTTGGCCAGTAAGGGAACCTGTCGCCAGGCCTGACAACCTAAGTGCAGTTCCTGGGACCCTCATGGTGGAGGGAGAGAACCAGCTCCCTGCCACGGGTTATCTTCTGGCCTCTGCACACACACAAACATACGCACATAATACACACAGATTATAGAGTAGCAAGGAAATTTATTCAAAACAAAGTGATAAGTAGAGATTAGAAAGGAACCCACTGTCTAGACTGATGGGAGTGGGCCACAGACTGAAAGTACCCAAGGTCCCAGTTATTGTTTGGGGTTTCCTTGTATAGGGTTCAAGAGAAAGCTAGTTTCTATGGGTATAACTTGGGTGGTTCTACCTTTTTTCTGTTTTGCTTGGGTTTTTTGGTTTTTTTTTTTTGGTGTTCTTTTGTTTTTGTTTTTTGTTTCGAGACAGGTTTTCTCTGTGTAGCCCTGGCTGTCCTGGAACTCAGTTTATAAACCTGACTGGCCTTGAACTTAGAGATCCGCCTGCCTCTGCCTCTGAGTGCTATGATTAATGGCATGCGCTACCACCGCCCAGCTTCTCCATTTTGACTAAGGAGCTTAGATTACTGTTTATTCACTGTGTATGTCCGTTCCATTCCCGTAATGCATCCAACCTTGATTTACACGTTGCCAATTATGCATGGGCATACAGTGGTAAATAAAAGAGTCTCCCTAAAAGTTGAGACTAGTTCCGGCTTATTGGCCATGCACCCTAAGCCCGTTCAGGCCAAATTGACCCTCCTCCCAGGCTGTATTTCTGAATAGAAACTGTCCAAGTTTAGTGACATTATAGGGAGGAGAAATTTGCTCCATTGTCTGCTGTTCGGAGTGGGAGAGTATAGCCCAAGCCAGTCAGAGTCCCAGGATGCTAAGCTCTACCGATGCTGGCCTGCCTCATGTCCATCCTGTTGTCTTGACGGCAGATGGGAGGCAAGCTCTGTGCTCTCATCCTCTATGGGGATCCTGGGATTGTAAGTGTCTTTCTACACCAGGAACTCTCAGGGACTTGCTGACACAGAGCCAGGGTGAGCAGGAGCTCCTGCCTGCCGTCAGGCCACTGCTCACTCGATGTAACATGAGATTCTGTCCTGCCCAGTTCCCACAGCTGGCAAGTCCCAAAGAAAATCACACAGAGAGGTCTATATTAATGATAAATTGATTGGCCCATTAGCTCTTATAACTTATATTAACCCATTATTTTTATCTATGTTAGCCACATGGCTCAGTACCTTTTTCAGCGGGGCAGGTCACATCCTGCTTCTTCCATGGTCTGGGCAGGACTAGGGAAAAAAGCTTCCTTCTTCCCAGAATATTGCCCCACCTCTACTTCCTGTCTGGTTTTCTACCTATGCTTCCTGCCTGACTACCAGCCAATCAGCGTTTATTTAAAACATGATTGACAGAATACAGACAGTTCTCCCGCACCAACTCGAGTCTCCCCACAGGGTCCACTCGGATATGCAGCAGGTGCTCTGCCACCTCACCCACCCACGTTTCACTTTTACTGAAAGCGAGGCTGACGCCGACATCCTCTACCACTTCTCACACTTCAAGGACTACAGGTGGGTACCTTGCAGCCCGCAGGGCCTCATACCCAGTGTCTCTAACTACCTGCCACTTTCCCCAGAACCTCAAGCCTTCCTCTGTACTCCCCACACCCCTCTTGGGGACACTGAGCTGACCTCTGCGTTGGCCTCCACCCACAGGACATTCAGCCAGGAGAGGCCCCAGGTGCTACTCAACCAGTTCCCCTGCGAGAACCTGCTGACCGTAAAGGACTGCCTGGCCTCCATCGCTCGCCGGGCCGGGGGTCCTGAGGGTCCCCCCTGGCTGCCCCGAACCTTCAACCTGCGCACTGAGCTGCCCCAGTTTGTCAGCTATTTTCAGCACCGGGAGAGGCGGTAAGTCCCCTAGACTCAAGGCAGGGCGGACACTCCTGCGCTCTTCTGTTACGATGCTGCAGCTCTGCCCATCCTTACCCCACGCCCAGCCTGCTCCTTAGCTGGGCACCTACTGGCTCTCTCATTGCTTCTGTGTGGGTAGGGGTGGGGAATGCAGCTTCCGTACTGTATGATTCCTTAGCTTCCAGCAAACTCCTGGTTATCCCAGTGCTCTGTGACACAGGGTTTCCTTAAAAGACATTAGCTCGCCAGTCTGCCTCTAGGTCCATGAGACACATTGTCTAAAAGGTAGGTATGGCTCAGCTAATGCCTTCCCCCAGGGGTGAAGACAACCATTGGATCTGCAAGCCCTGGAACCTGGCCCGCAGCCTGGACACTCATGTCACCAACAACCTCCACAGCATCATCCGGCACCGAGAGAGCACCCCCAAGGTGGGCTTACAACTTGTCCCACCCGGCTGCTCCAAGCATAGGCAGAGACACCAAAGAGAGCAGGTCGGGGGACTTCCGGCTAGGTCTGGGGTTGGGAGAGTCAACTGTGACTCGGCCACTTGGCTTGTGGGGACTGGAGCACACCATGGCAGCACATGAGCTAATCACCCATGGAGCCCCGGGTCTATGGTGGTGCTCCTGTAGGGTGGGCCATCTAGTGGCTGTATGGAAGAGCTGCCTCAGACACAAGGTTCTCGTGGCACAAGCTGGAAGAAAGTGGGTTTTGAGGACCGTGAGTCATTGTAGTGACTTGAGGCAGCAGGTGGGAGTGGATGAGGTTATTGGTGAGAATTCCTCCCTTTAAAACCTGGAAACTAGAGCTAAGGAGATGGCTCATGGTTGCAAGCATGAGAACCAGAGTTCAGTCCCTAGAATCCATGGTGGGGGGGGGGGATCGAAAAAGCCAGGGCATGGTCACTCTAGCCTGCTTATTATACTCCAGGCCAGAAAGAGACCCTGTCTTTAAAAAGAAAAGAAATCAACGTGAATAACATCAAAGGAATGGTGGCCGAGGTTGGACTCTTCACGCACACACATGCATGCACACAAAGGTTGAAACTTGATGGGATTCTTTTTTCTTTAAATAGAAAGGTGGGGATTAGAGAGATGGATCAGTGGTTAAGACCACTGATTAAGACTCTTGCAGAAGACCCAGGTTCTGTTCCCAGAACCTACATAGTGGCTCACAGTTGTCTGCAACACCAATTCAGGTCATCTAACACTCTCTTCTGGCCTCTGGATGCTGCATACATGTGGTACACATACATACGTGCAGACAAACACTCTTACACATAAAAATAAATCTTTTTAAAGTATAAAATAGCGATGAACATAAAGAATTTGCTGTGCCTTAGCTAGAGTTTGAAAATGCAGGAGTAGGGGGCAGCTGTAGGTGGCCGTGATGGCATTGTGTGCAGTCCTGTGGACACAGGTGAAGGAGACTCCCTCATCTTGGGGCTCAGGGTGCGGGCTCAGCACCTCCCAGGTTCTCTGTCCTGCCCAGGTAAGGTGAGCTACTGGCAAGTCCACATCTGTCCCCAGGTTGTGTCCAAGTACATTGAAAGCCCCGTCTTGTTCCTTCGAGATGATGTGGGGAATGTCAAGTTTGACATCCGCTATGTTGTGCTGCTGCGCTCCGTGAGGCCGCTGAGCTTGTTCGTGTATGACGTGTTCTGGCTACGTTTCTCCAATAGGTAAATGGGACAGGCTGGGGCCAAGGTGCTGGGGGCAGGGCGGGGAAGGGGCTGGCAAAGAAACCCCTTCACTGTGGCGCCTGAAAGCTTGCCCTGGACTCATCCACCCCAGCGTGCAGCCCACCGCTTCTCAAGTGTTCAGTGACATCATTACTATAATGAATGTGACACTCATTAACACAGAATCATGACGATGAACTGAGGCTTACAGAGAATCTCCAGCACATTACTGGTCCTGACTCCAACGTGGACTGAAGGGCTGTCCCAACCCATAGACAAGGGGAGCATTGTGCCCCAGCCAGCAGTGTGTGGCTGCTCTCCATGGAGCTTGGGAGCCCATCCTTACCTGTCCGCTTGTTTCAGGCCCTTCGCACTCAATGACCTAGATGACTATGAGAAGCATTTCACCGTCATGAACTATGACCCGGATGTGGTGCTGAAGCAGGTAGGGTCTGGTGGGGCCTAAGAGCAAGTAGATTCTGACTGTCACAGTCAGGTCCTGTGTCCTCTCAGGAAGTCTTTTCCTGGTGCTAAAGAATACCCAGTGTTGAAGGTATAGGAGCAAGGTTGAGGTCTCCATAGGGCTCACTGCCACACAGTGGGCACAATGGGGTCGCAGTGCCATCTGCATGCCAGGACTAAAGGCATTGGGGCAGACAGAGCAGGCCATTTTTTTTTTTTTGGCTTTATGTAGCCCAGGCTGGCCTTGAACTCTCAGTTCCTGTGCCTCAACTTCGCATGTGTCCTGGGTACAGAGGCTGTTGGACCTCATAGTAATCTGGTTCCCATGGCAAACAGCTCTCGGAGGTGCCTCACTGCCCTGCCCCAGCATCTTCTAAGTGGGTTTGTGAGAAAGCAGCTGCCACAGCAGAGTGACTGTGCTGACCCAGGCCCTAAGTGGCCCTGTTGCTTCTCGCCCTCTTTCCTTTGATTGGGTTGAAAGCCAGGACCCAAATTGACCATCAAGGCAGCAGCCCTGCCTGCAAAGTCAGTGAACTGAGCAGGGAGTCCTAGCCTTCCTTTTCATGGAAGAGGAAACGGAGGCTCAGAGTGGATCTTCTGCCCGCCTGGAGTCTAACCTTGGCCTCCTGTCCTGTGGGGCTGATGTCCTGCTTCAGTCTAGAGACAGCTGCTGCCACCGTGACTGTTTCTCATCTGTTTCAGGTGCACTATGATGAGTTCATCCCTCAGTTCGAAAAGCAGTACCCAGAGTTTCCCTGGAGTGGTGTCCAGGTGAGCCTTGGGCTCCGCCAAGCTGGGGCTATAGAAACTACTCTCTTCCCCTGGCTGAGCTAAGACCGCCCCACCCACCCCACCCACCCCCGCCGCACTCCAGTGCTTCTGGAGGCTCTTCGGATATTCCTCAACAGGAGGGAGGGAATTTGGGGCATCCTGAGGTAGCCTGGGAGCAATAGTCTCCATCAGCCCCAGAAATCCATGCCCTTGGTGCCACGGGGAGGGGTGGGGAGTGGGGGGGGGCTAGTCATAGGACAGGAAACCAGTAACTGTACTGGAGGTAGATTCCTGCACTAGGGCGTGGCTTGGTGGTGAGTGCTTGCCTAGAATGCATGAAGCTCTGGACTCCTCCTTTACTGCAAAGCAGAAATGGACTCCTGGAGTGTGGGGACAGGCAGACATGGCCATCTCACCAAGCCAGGAATGTAGGTGGGATAACCCGGATGACAGGACTTAGGCGAGGATAGTAGTCTTGTTAGTCCCAGAGTCAGGGTTGTGCCCACCTGCGATGGAGCATTCCTTGTTTCCAGGCTGAGATCTTCAAGGCCTTCACAGAGCTGTTCCAAGTGGCATGTGCCAAGCCACCACCCATGGGCCTCTGCGACTACCCCTCATCTCGGGCTGTGTACGCTGTTGACCTCATGCTCAAATGGGATAGTCATCCAGATGGTAAGGGGACTCTCCACACCAAAACCCTCCACCCAGTACCCCTATGCCCAGCCCTGCTGGCAGTGCCCAGGACAGCCCTTGGCTATCTTTTGGTTTTATGTGTTTGAAAGTTCTGCACGCACGAGCATACGGGTGCGTGAGTATGTTTGTGTGTCTGTGTGTTTACAAGTGTATGTGTGTGAACTGTGTGCATGATTGGTATCCCCAGGGGTCAGGACACAGAACCCCTTAGTGTATGTATGTGTGTACATGTATACTGTAAGCATGCCTGGTATTCCTAGGGGTCAGAGGACACAGGATAGAACAGGAGTTAAGAATGTTTGTAAGCCACCATGTGGATTCTAGAAACTGAATCCAGGTGCAAAAACATCAAATACTCTTAACTGCTAAGCCATCTCTCCAGTCCCACGACTTTTGTTTCACAGAGAAATTTCCCCAGTGGTCCAGCTTAGCTATCCTGGCCTGATCCACTGAGAAAGAGAACACATTTGCATCAGAGTGCAGGGGGAAGGTGACAGACTGGACGCCACGAGAACTCATAGGACAGGATACATGCCGCTCCTCTGACCAGACTAGTCATTGAAGCTTAAAGCGATGTGCCTCATTGCCCTAAGGGAAATGAGGTTAGGGGTAGCTCCAGTCTTTATTTAGGGAACAGGTATTAAGCCAGGGAATCCATGTTCTAAATCACACCCTGTACCCCCACACTGGGAATCAGGCCTAAGTCTGTGCCCCACATCACAGCCCCCGTCCTACAGTTCTTCCGAGACAGATGTGTACCCTGACCCTTTTGCCGTCACAGTCTTCCTACCTCTTAGTTTTGCCACCAGGAAAGCGGGTGATGCAGCCCCAGATCCTGGAGGTGAACTTCAACCCCGACTGTGAGCGAGCCTGCAGATACCACCCCACATTCTTCAATGATGTCTTCAGCACCTTGTTTCTGGATGAGACCGACAACTGTCCCGTCACCCGCATCATCTAGGTGCCCAGAGCCCTCCTGCCTGTGCTCACAGCCGGTTCCAGCCCCGGCTCACGGAGCTGCTTCTGCAGTCCCAGCCTTCTCCTCTTCCTCCCTCCCCCACTCCTCAGTCAGAGCCTTGGCTTAGGTTCTGCCCTCCTGAGCCATGTTCCTGCTTCATATGTGGGACATCAGGTCCACACCATGTGACAGATCTGGACAGTAAGTGGTGTCTCCAGGGCTGGATGCTGCCTGGCATTCTCCACACCTCCTAACACCCTCTGTCCTCTGGGGAGCCTCCAGCTCAGCCAAGGACTTTACTCCTAGCATCCAGAGTTTTCGTACAGAGGGAGAGGTGTTCCACAGGGTGTTTGGGAACCTCGTATCCAGCAGGGCCAGGGAGTTCTCTGCCCTCCTTTTTCATGGTAAAAAGCTGTAAGCAGGGTGTCAGCACCCTGTGTTGTACCCACAGGCCCCAGAACAGCCAGGGGAAAACATTTGCCAACCCAGCCTTAGGCCTAGGCCTCCTCCACCAGAGCCTTCACCAGCAGACTTCCCGCCATGCCTGCCCTTGGTGTTTCCTTCCTGGGAAGCTGGTCTGTTAAGAGTCTCATGCTGTCAGGCGTTGGTAGCCCACGCCTTTAATCCCAGCACTCAGGAGGCAGAGGCAAGTGGATCTCTGAGTTCGAGGCCATCCTGATCTATAGAGCGAATTCCAGGACAGCTACCGAGAAACCCTGTCTCAAAAAAAAAAAAAAAGTCCCGTGCTGGCATCTCACTGAGTTCTGCTGTCCTCTGAGGTGAGGCTCCATGGCAGAGTACAGGCAGGGAGGCAACGGGAATGCCAAGACTGCTGAGATGGCTCTGAGGAGAACTTCACAGGGAAGTCAGGCTGCCTCTTGCCAAAGCCTAGAGTCAAAACGTTGAGGTTTGTGTGTGTGTGTGTGTGTCTTAACCTACAGAAAGAAAATGTAAAATCTAATTCTTTATTTTGTTGCTGGAATTGGAAGTCAGCTGCCATTGTTTCTGTGACTGCCAGGTGCCTGGGTCCAGCCCACTAGCAGGTCTGGTTCGAGTGGGTAGGGACCACTTCCAGGGTGGTCTGCTCAGGAGGGTGGAGCACTGTGGTGGCTGTCGTACTTTTGAAGGTAAAGTAACCTGAGCATGACTGGACGTGGTTCATCCTGCCCATCTCTGGGCACACGGACCACAAGCTAGCAAGCCCGACCATCCATGTTGGGTTCAGCCACTGCCAGAGGCAGGGCAGATGCTAATGGTTTTGTCTCTGGAGAGCTGCTGGCCTCCCTGCCCTTTTATACTGCAATAAAATGTCTCCTTTTCACCTGGTCTTTTCTCTTTGGGGCCCTGGAGGTGCAGGCCTGGCCTGGCATGGCAGCTGTGTTCCCCCACGGTTGTGGGCGTAGCCCGGCATGTCACCATGTGTGCTCCTGAGAAATGAGAGAAGTAAAAGCCAGTAGACCTCTGAGCTCCCCTAACCCAGTTTGACTTCCTAGTGATAGCCCCAACAAGCTGGAGAAGAGCTGCAACCTGTGCCTTCTACATTTCTAACCCCCGGAGGCTTTTGGGATCATAAGGCCTGAGGCTTGGCCTACCTGGTGGTTTTGGGAATTGACATTATCTCTGTGTTGTCTACTTGTTATGAGGTGGGAATGAGAGACCCCAACTCATGGGGTGGTGTAGAGGGTATAGGGGCTGATGAAGGACACAGGAACTTACGTGGCACCATGTCAAAACATAAAGCAGAGCTGTTCCAGGAGCAAGACAGCCAAGGGCACCCTGCTTCTGAGCAGCTACCCAACAAGGGGTCACCTGTGCCCTTCAGGAACCAGAGGTGCCAGGATATTTGTTCAGCCGTCCTATAGGGATGGTGTTGAATAGCGGTCCAGCAAGATAGCTCCTCAGGAAAAGGCACCTGCTGCCCAGCCTGAAGACCTCCCTAGGACCTACATGGTAGAGAGAAGCAACTCCCACAGGTTGTCCTCTGGCCCCCATGTGTACACCATGGGAAATCTGAGTGGTACATGCATGTACACACAAAAATAATTAAAAATTTTTCTGAAGTAATCAGGTTTTCTCCCCCAACATGCTCCTGTTGGCACAGCAACCCTCAGGCTTGGCTATCAATCAGTCGTCCACACCCTGAACCCTTTGTCTACGGGGTCATCAGAGACCAGCACATGCCCACCTTGGGCATGTGGAGCTGGCTGGAGAGCCCAGGAAGCCACAGCAACGCTGCTGAGAATGGAAGCAGGAGGCAGAACTCTGGAGGTCCTTGTGCAGCCTCCAGGGAGATGCCAATTGCTGACCAGAAACCGAAGTTAGATAATCCTCTTATCCAGAGTCAACATGGCTTCTCTGTTGACAGGTGGCCATCCAGTCCCTCTGCAGTCAGTCAGATGGCTGGGGACATAAATGGGAAGGTTTGAGGCCTGTACTGCAGGAAGGAACACAAACCAGAGAGTGACTTAAGCCAGCAGAGGCAATGTACCCTTCTCACCAAAGGCTGCAGGAAGCTACTGTGGTGACAGCTGATGACAGCACAGAAGAGAGGGTGCCTCCAATGGTGGACAGGGAAGCACATATGTAGGTGACAAATGACTCATTTGAGCAGAATTGCTTTGTGGCCAGCAGGTAGCATGCTGTGGAGTACTGCTGGGCCTGTGTGACCTGCATGTGACGAGAGCACCGCCAAGAAGCCCCTCCGTGTCTCAGGTCCGCTGTTCCCGAAAGCCTCCAACATGGGTGCCCGTGACACTTAAAGGGACACCTGTGCCCCATGGGGACCATATATACCCATGAGGCATATGGAAGAGGAGGGGGGCTGAGGCAATGCTTGTGTGAAAGGCACTTTGTCCTGTCTCCCAACTGCTGCCTAAAGAGGCTGTAGGTCATCCAGATGGAGCCCTGGGTAGGGGTAGGTGACGGCTCCTGGTCTTAGTGGGTCTGGGCCAGCAAGGTGGCCCTGGCAACTGGTGCTGGTACTCAACACCCTCTTCCTGTCAGCTGGGTATTGGTGAGCTACCCTAGGTAGAGAAGCTTGGGGATACAGCCTAGATCGGCCCAGCCTCAACGACAGAGCCATGTTGCTTGACCACAGCCTCTGCTGTCACACAGACCGGGTACCCCACTAACTACAGAATCCACTACACATAAAGATTTTATTTAGCTTTAAAAGCCCCATGATCCTAGGGCATGCCTGGAGCAGAGCAGAAAGGCAGGTACAACTGTCCCTGGGTGGGACTTGGCACGGACCACTCTGACCTGGCTGGTGGCTCCCCGAGCCAAGACCCAGGTAGACCAGCAGGCCCAGTGGTCACGAAAGCATGATGGCCACCATCCATGGTAGCTGGCTGGCATTGCTGTGGTCCTGGTGGGCAGGGTGTGCTCACTCTGGGAACCGTGGGCCACCACTTCTGCCACGGTTATCACGCCATACATAGTAGTTGAGCATGGTTGCAAAGGCCAGCCAGGCCAGGTAGGGGTAGAGCAGGCGGGCAGCTGGTGGGCTCACTCGGTGCCAGGCTAGGGTTGTGGCAGTTGCTACCCCACTGACAAGCAGAAGGTCTGCCAAGGCCTGCAGAGACAGGAGGTGGGGAGGCTAAGGCCATGCTGGGTCTAAAAGTTGGAAGTCTCTCTTAGCCCTGCTGTACCCCTGAGGTGTGATAGCTGCCTCTGCTCTGTTATCAGCCTCAGTTTCCCTGTCTGTAAGTCCCTGCCTGCTGTGCCATGTATGGAGACAGCCCCAAGGGGACACAGCAGCAGCTGGAAGGCTTCTGATCTGAAGATACAACATTGTCAAGTATTGACCCAAGAGGCCAGCGTGAGGGATCAAACTGCTGTGGTGTGCATGCCCCAGGCTTAGCAATAACTTTTTTTCAAGACTGTCTCACTATGTAGTTTTAGCTGACTTTGAACTAGCTTTGTAAACCAGACTGTCAGACTTAAAGCAAACCTTCTGCCTCTGCTGGGACTACAGGCCAGGCATGTATCACCAAAGCTGAACAAGAACATGTTTAAGGAGAGGTTTTGTCCCCATGTATCAGCACGCACACAGCACCAGATGTAATGCTGGCATCTCTTGCCATGGCTTCTAAACCCAAGGTCACAGCCCCACCCACTTCAACCTGGCCCTCTGGACGTTCTTACGGAGGGAAGATGGACGGAGGCAGCATTAGTACACAGATCACTGTCAGCTAGGCTGGCCTAGCCCTCTTCTGAGCTCAACTGATCCTCCCACTTCAACCTCCTGAGAGCTGGGGCTTCAGGGACTCCAATGCACCTGACTCAAGCAACTCCTAAAGGGGCTGCAGATACTGACCCCATCTGGGATATGTTGTCACCTGCTCTCCCAGAGCCATCTCCAATGACCTAAGAGTCAAGCTACGGCCACACTTACCCAGCCCATCTGCCGGGCACCAAAGAAGATAGGGGGCCATGCCCAGTTCAGAGCCAGCTGACCAGTGTAGAGACCCAAGGGGACCACAGCATCCTCTGTGAAACCTCCCAGCTCTTTCCAGATCATGTAGGAGCCATACCTGAAACAGACAACAGGTCAGGACATCACAGGGTGAAGCCAAGAGTGCTACCCTCCCAAGACCACTCAGCAATGGCTTGAGTATGTCCTGCCACTGACTTCTGTGTGATCTCAGAGAAGCTGCCTGCCCTCTCTGGGTCTTTGTTTCTTAAAAAAAAACAAAACAAAACAAAAAAACAACAACACTATGGAGATTTGAATTGAGACCCTGAGTGTGGTTACAGGATGAAGGCTAGGGGTAAGGGGACAAACAAGTGGCAGCTTGTTTGTGCAGGCTGTTGAAACCAAGAGGCAACCACTGCAGAGGGCTTCTGGGAATGGGCCACACCAGGGTCTGGTGCTGTACAGTATGACCAAAGGATGTGGCTGCCACTTGTTTGCCTTGGTACAATTTGCTGTTGTCCACACTGACCTTTATACATGGGACAGTCTCAGTAGTGTAAGCTCAGGCAGGGTTTGGTTCCCAGAGGCAAGCAGGAAAAAGTTCAATTTTGCAATGCATAGGTTGGCAACCTTGCCACCCTCCTTTCCCTAAGGGGGAAATGATGCCACTCTGTCTTGGGCCTCCCTCTGCACAAGGGCTCAATGCCCAGCCTGATTCCATGGGGAACAGGACACTGCAAGGTGGTACCTGCAACCACCTACCCCATGGCCGAATACAGCGTGCCCCAGATGGGAGCCAGTGTCCAGCGAGGTGGATGCCAAGAGGGTTTCTGCAGGCTAGCGTACCAGCGGAGGCCCTCACCGCGCACAAAGTAGGAGCCCATGAAGCCCCCCAGGCTGGGCACCAGAGTGAGGCCCACGGCAGGCACCCAGGATGGAGCCATAGCTACTGCAACCACTGTCCTGGAAAGATCTGAAAGAGAACATAGGGTGGGTGAGAGACATTCTAAAGAACCATGGGAAGCAGCCCAGCATCGCCTTCAGCACCTCTGAGGTCCTGTCCCCCGGGATCAACCAGCCCACCTATTCCTGATGGGCGAGGGAGGAGAGTGGAGTCCACACTTCATCCACACTCATGCCCTTGCCCAAAGGTGTCCCTCAGCACTCTAGGCCAGGCTCTGCCCTGTTCACAAAGCTATGTTCACATGGACACTTGGGAAAACATTCAAGATTGATGGCCAGCCCTCTTTCCATGTCTTATAGTTGGTCTCGGGCCCTCTGCAGCCAGTCTCTGGGCTGGAGTCAAGACCCTGTGAGCTAGAGAATTGGGGACCCTAGTGTGGAAGTCCAGGGCTGCTTTGCCTCTGCTTGCTATGGGAGTACTAAGCCAGTCAGTACCCTGACTGAGGCTCAGTTTCCCCATCAAAAAATGGTTCCCATGAACACTCACACAGACAGCAGCTGGAGAATCAGGGGGTGTCTGCTTGCATTAGATAAGAAGTCGCACTGGGGAGGTGACTCAGTAGGTCAAGCGTTTGCTGTGCAAGTGTGAAAAGTGGAGTTTGGATCCCCAGTATCCATATGAATGCTGGGTGGGTGTGGTGATCCTCCTGCAGTCCCAGCACTGTGGAGGCGGAGACGGGATCCCAGCCAGACTAGCAGGAATTGGCAAACTCTGGACTTCCCGAGGGATACTACCTCGGCAAACCACATGGACAGCTATTGAGGAAGACACTTAATGTCAACCTCTGGCCTCCACACCCATACACAAACATGTGCATCACACAGAGACAGAGAGACAGAAACAGAGAGATGAATTAACCTCCCACATACAAATTCTGTGGGCTGGAGATGTAGCTCAGTGGTAGGTAGACAGGGCTTGATTAGCCAAGTCCTAAATTCAATCTACAGTACAACAAAAACAACCTCACTGCCTGAAGTGGTTTGATGAGAACATCTCCCATGGGCTCAGATATTTGAATATTTGGCTCCTGGTTGGTGGTGCTGTTTGGGGAGGCTTAGGAGATGTGGCCTTGCTGGAGGAAGTACATCACTGGGGGCAGGCTTCCCAAGCCAAAAGCCTCTCCTACTTCAGTTCGCTTTCTCTGCCCCCTGCTTGCCTTTAAAGGCGTGATCTTTCAGCTTCCTGCACCTTCCACCATGCCTGCCTGCCGCCATGCCTCCCCACCAAGATAGGCTCTCAGCGCTCTTAGAAGCCAAATACCTTGCCTTCTATAAATTGCCTTGGCTATGGTGTTTTAACACAGCAACGGAAAAGTCACTAGTACTGTGCCCAACAATGGGGAGTATCAAACACTCCCTACATCAAGCTTCAGAGGACTTGCATTTGTTCTTTTGTTTATGAGTGCTGGGAATCCAAGCCAGGGACTCAGCATGCCAGCAAGTGTTCTGAGCTAAGCCCCAACCCTGGAAGGCAGCTGCCTCCTCCTGCTACTTCTTCCTCCTCCTCCTTTTCATGCTGACCCTGAGGACACTGAACCCAGAGCCTCCCGCACACCAGACAAGCATTTTACCACTGATTACATGACCAGCTTTCTTTTCACTTTTTATTTTGAAACAAAGTCTCACTAAGTGCCCTGGTTAGTTTTGTTTGCTTGCTTTCTTGTTTTTGTCAGCTTGATACAAGCGAGAGTATTCTGGAAAGAGGAAACCTCAACTGAGCAAATGCCTCCATCAGACTGGCCTGTGGGCAAATCTGTGGGGGCAGTCTATTGATTAATGATTGATGTGGGAGAGTCTATTCCAATGTGGGTGGTGCCACTACTGAGCAGGTGGAGGTCCTGGGCTCTTTAAGAGCAAGCTGAGCAAGGGAATAAGCCAGTAAGCAGCACTCCCCCATGGTCTCTGCCTCAGTTCCTGCCTCCAGGTCCCTGCCCTGATTTCCCTCAGTGGACTGTAAGCTGTAAGCCAACTAAACCTTTTCCTCCACAAGTTGCTTTTGGTCATGGTGCTTTATCACAGCAATAGAAAGTAAATTAGGAGATGGGGGCATACACCTTTAATCCCAGTACTCAGGAAGCAGAGGCAAGCAGGTTTCTGTGAGTTTGAGGCCAACCTGGTCTACAAAGTGATTTCTAGGACAGCCAGGGCCATATAGAGAAATCCTGTCTTGGAGAAAGAAACGAAGGAAGGAATGAAGGAAGGAGGGAGGGAGGGAGGAAGGAAGGAAGAGACTAGAATAGCCCAGACAGATCTTGAACTTTCTGTGTCAGACTCCTGTGTAGCAGGGATGTACATCATCGAGTCATGGCTTAGAGGACATTTTTAATGAGTTGAAAACTGTTTTCAACATAAGCTTTTGGGGAGGGAGGGGAGACAGATAACTGCAGAAGATGGGTGACAGAAAGCAGGGTGGGCTCACTTGGCCTTGGGTGGAAGGGCAGCATGTTCTGGAGGTCAAACCTGACTGAGAAGCTGTATGGATGGGAGCATCTGGGGCTCTGAGAAGCTGTGGGGGGAAGCACCTGGGGGTCTAGAGAGGCTGCCTGAGGAGAGAGGGAAGTGGGTGGGGCCTGAGGGTCCTTTGCTATGCTTCTGTCAAAGTTTGGACTAGCAACTGCAGTGTTCTGCAACACGGTGGTGCAGCCCTCAGCACTGGGAGGCCCTAGGCAGAAGGATTGTGGGTTCTAGGCCAGCATGGGGTACACAGATTCTGCTTTAATCAGAGGGGCTGAGGGGGGAGCAAGGAAAGGAGTCACTGCCCCTACTTGAGGTCAAGTCCCTGTCATAGTATCACTCCTGCTCCAAGAGCTGGCTGACCCTGTCAGGGTTTGCTATTGCTTTTGTTGTTCGTTTTTTTAAAGACAGAAGCTCAGGCTGACCTAGAACTTATTCTATAGCCCAGGCTAACCTTTGAAAGCACGATCTTCCTGCCTCAGCCTCCTAACTCCTGAGGGCTAGGATTACAGGCCTGCACAACTGTGGCCTAGCTTATACTGGGGCTTCCTTTCCTCTTTTAGGTGTACAAAGATACTTACTCACTATGTAGCCCAGGCTAGCCTCAAACTGATAGTAGTCCTCCTGCCTCAACTTCCCAAAGGCTTAGATTATAGGCAAGCACCACCAGCAGCAGCAGCAGCAGCGTGTTTCATTGGCTGAGGTAAAACTCCCCAAATTTAAACTAACAATCTTCCTGGCCAACACCAAGTTCCAAACATATCCATCTCCCACAAAGAAACCAATGCCTGCTGGCAGTCGCTCCTTGCTCCAACCCAGCCCGGCCCCTCCCCGCCATCAGGAACCCCTTTAGGTCCCTCAGCACCTTCTCTGAACATTCCTACCAGGTCAGAACCTGTGTAACTGGCTTCCTTCCTGAGAACCCCGCCTTAGAGGTTTGCTAGCCTTAATTGCCCCCTCCCACCCTGCAGCAATACCTTTTCCCTCCTTCCCTCTCTGCAGGCAAAAGTGCTCCTGTCACGGTGCCAAGCAGAGTGGCAGGCAGGCCCATGCTCTGTGCCCGGGAAGTCCCCACATGGGATCAACCAATGTCCCTATGGATGGATTTCAGAGTCTGCCAAGTCTCCCATTACCCATCCACTATATAGAAAGGGTGGTGGCTGTCCCGAGGACAGACCATGAGGCTAGGATCTGAACTCTAGGCCTCTGCTGCCACCCTCTAGCTGTCCCCAAAGGTCAGGCTGTGCTTATAACTCTGCTGCACTGAGAGGATCAGAGGGGGGGTCCCTGTTCCCATTCAAGGTCACAAAACAGGACAGTCACCAACCCCACTTGAGACTGAAGGAGAAAGGGGCCTCTTGGAGACTGCCCGGTTCCTGAGTCAGATGGCAGGGGTGGGGCCCATGAAGCTGAGTCATCCTGGGCTAGGCCAAGCTGGGTAGGAGATCGGCCCGGGGTGGAGTCCCTGGAGGGTATAGAGGACCAGGGCAGGACCAGGGCAGGACCAGGGCAGGAATACTCAGAGGGGCAAAGCCTTGCTTATCTCAGTCTCTTCCAGAGACTTTGGTGTAACATCCAAAGCTTCACCCTGCTACCAGCTTGCTAAGGGGCCTTGGGGTTTTCCCGGATGGAAGACAGGGCACCAAGATCTCCCCGGAAAACTCCGCACAGGGCTGTGGCTATCCGTGCAGGGGACCACTCAGCTGCTTCCTCTCGGGGAGGAAGTGGCTACCTCTCCACCTCTGGAGAACACTCTGGGCAGAGGTACAGGGTAATAGAGAGCAGAGCCATGGCTATAGGCCTTCTCCACTTTCACTACCCCACAACTCTGGGGAAGGAACCAAGGCATCATTCACTCACTGCTCAGTGGCCCAGGACTCTTCCTTCATCCTGTCAAAGCTTCCTGTATCCCTCACAGTGGCCACGAGGCAGGGTTCAGCCACCACACAACCTGCTCAGGACCCAAAGGGGGCTTATTGCTAGTGCCACTTTCCAGGTGAAGAAACTGAGGTCCAAGATATTGTCCAGGTTTGTGTCTCTAAAGCCCACAATGACACACAGCCACTCTGGGATAGCTTTGTCACCTCTGCTTGGGATATAGCTCCCCGGGCAAGGATCAGGCCCACAGACCACCACTATTCTCTTCCCAGTGTCCGAAAGGTCTCAGGCCAACAGCACCAACCTCTCTATCCATAGTACTATCTGGAGCCCCAGACCAGATAGGATGCCTGAGCCCTCCCTCACCGAGGCTGGAGCCGGCAGCCTCTGTAGTGTTTCCACTCCTGGCTAGGCAAGTCCAGACCTTCTGTTACTCAGGGACATCAGTGTCCCAGTCTGTGAAGCTGTGAAGTCAGTGGGGCTGGGGCACCTGTTGCTCTTGGGCCTCCCTAGAGACTGTGACCTAGAAACAGAAGGGAGCCAGCCCTCTTCCTGCATTGCCTGAAGCTCCTCCCCATCCCTGAGCTTTCCTTCCAGCGAACCATTGCTGTCCCTAGGAATTTTAGGGCTTTTTATTCTTAACAAACCTGCAACTCCTCGTTATACCTTTTGCCAGCCAGCCTTTCTCATTCTGAAAGTAATCACAGCGCCAGCAATAGGTCGGTTAGGACCGGCAGGAACCAGTCATCATGAGGTCTGGGCAACGCCATTTCCCAACACCCCAGTGGCAACTTTTTCAAACAAAGCAGGCTTTCAGGCGCCGCTTGCACAACACAAGGGGAAAGTGAACAGAGGAAGCCGAAAAGTCCGATTAGGGAAAAGCCGAAGACTAGAGTAAAAAGCAAGTTTGTCGGTCCCACCCGTCAGGTACCCACTATCCGGAGTTTCTGGACACCAGCGGGTCTCGGTCCAGCCATGGCCAGGCACAGATCTGAGTATGCAGTGCCCGAGTGCACACATCGCCGCGCAGGAGAGGCGGCCACAGCATGCATGCAGGGGAAGCAGCCTTTGGCATCAGAAAGTCAGGGCGCGAGTCCTGATTCCTATAGTCTGCCAGGGTGAACCTTTGCACAGCTTCAGTTTCCCACGGATCTCAGTACTCCCCTGCAAGGGAGGCAGGATTCCCAGCAGCCAGAGGCCCTCTCCCTTCTGCCTCCCTTCTGCGCCCAGCTGCGGTCGGCAGCAACCTACCCAGTTCCCACCGAGAGGGAGGACTTTGGCAGCTGTCCCCAGGGTGCCAACCACCCTGAGCTGCACACTCTCTCCGGAGGAGTCCCGCCCGCTCGGCACCGGCCTCAGTTTCCCTTTTGTCTCCCCGCTGTCGGGGTCTCACCTATCCGCAGTCCCACTCACGCAGTTGCTGGCTGCTCCGCGGAGGACACCGCGCACAGAGGTGGTGGCCGCTGACCCCGCCCCGCCTCACCCCGCCCCGCGCCGCCCCCTGAGGCACCCGGGCTTCCCATGCCCGCCCTTGGTCAGGCATCTCTGTCTTCTCAGCCCATGGTGGGCATGGACATAAAGGGGAGCGATCCCTGCTCTGGGCACGGCAGGCAGGCCATTGTTCTGCAAACAACGAATGTCAGGGTGTGATGGCAGGTGCTTGTAATCTCACCACTGGAGGCCGAGACAGGAGGATGACTGTAAGCTCGCTGCCAGTCCAGGCTGTGTATTATACTATATTCTTTTTCGACTGTGCCCGACTGAATTCTACCTATCATTTTATTCTGATTTTTTTTTTTTAATGAGGGATTGAAGATACAGTTCCGTGGTGGAGTGCTTTCTTTGCCCGCACTGGCTCCTGAGTTCGATCCCTAACGCCATCCAAAACAAAACAAAACTAACCAGTTTCTGCCCCTTGTGGTAGTAAAGCCCTAGGCACTATGCCTGGCCACACCCACTTGCTGGCAGCCCTCAACCTCTTCCTGTGAGTCAATTTGAGTAGGCTGGCTGACCAATGAGCCCCACCAGGATCTCCCTCTCTCAGCCTTCTGGGCTTGTAACTGGGCATCACTACACCAAGCGATTTTACACAGGTTCTGGGAATGAATCTCAGATCCAGCGGGTGACCTGCTAGAAATCATTCCAATCCTGGGCCTCCTGTTCTTAAACAGCAGCACAAAAACAGAGGGGCTGGTTGTGACATCTCTCAGCACACCTCTGTTTCTTGCCAGTCCCTGTGGCAATGACATGCCCATCACCTTTCAGTCTCTCTGTGCCCCTCTGTGATACCCTTGTATCCCTCCTGGATCGGTTTCATGTACTACTGTGTGTTTGCTAAGAAATGAATGTCCCCTGGGGGATCCTCCTGCAAGAGTTTAGTTCCCATATTGAAGAATCAAGAAGTGGAACCAGGTGAGACTTGAAGAGGGGACTCAGTCCCAAGGACTCATTGTGTGACCTCATCCAGTCATGATTCTCGCAGAATAGATCCATCCGTTATCCCAAGTGTGGGTCTGTTATCAAAGCCAGCAGTGCAGGTTCTTGGATGTGGCCCCTCTTGCCAGGTGACGCCCTGCATCCCTTGGATTCTGCAGAGTCCCACCGGCAAGGAGGTCCTTGTCAGACACAGCCCCTGACTTTAAACTTTCCAACCCAAGAACAATAATTAGAATAAACTTCTACTCTATCTAAATGACCCAGTGTGTGACATTCAGTGATAGCAACTGAAAGTGGAGCACAGCATCTTCCCCCTTAGTGGCCCTACTTTGTCTGGCTTGAGCCAGACCTCCTAAAGCTCTTGCGGTGTGCTTGGAAGGTGACCTTACAAATCTGTCCTCCCCCGTGGTGGACTGATGCCTTGCTAAGAAGGTCACTGTCCTTCAGAACCCTGAAGGTATATTGTGATCGAGTGGCCTCAGGCTGCCTATGCTATGACACGAACTGGACTGGTTGCTGGTCTATTGAGCTGTTGATGCCACCTTGTTGCTACAGCCTTTGGATGTAATCTATCTGGTTCCTTATGGAAAAGTTTAAGTTTGGGCTGCAAAGTTTTGAAATTTTGCAAATGCAAACTTCCATGTGAGTTTAAGCTTAGCCCATTGAGCCATCACCCAAAGGGCCTGCTCTTCTTATTTTTGTTACTTATTTATTTGTTTTTGGTTTTCGAGGCAGGGTTTCTTTGTGTAATCTTGGCTGTCCTGGAATTCCCTCTGTATACCAGCTGGCTTCGAACTCACAGAGATCAGCCTGCTTCTGCCTTCCGAGTGTTGTTTTTATTTTCTGTGTATAGGTATCTTGCCATATGTATGTTTGTTCACCATGTCTATGCCTGGTGCCTACAGAGGCCAGAAGAGGGCATTGGACACTCTGGAAATGGAGTTAGCAGATGGCTGTGAGTCTCCATTCGGGTGCTGAAAATCGAACCCAGTGCTATCTCTGAGCCATCGCTCCAGTCCCCATTTTTTATCTTTATTTTGGAGTTTCCTTTGTAATCCAAGCAGGCCTTGAACTCATGATCCTCCATCCTTGCCTCTCAAGTACAGGGACTGCAGGTGTGAACCACCATGCCTGGGCTTCAACAGCCGCGTCAACGTGGAAAGGCCTGGTCGTTACTTTTCAGAATTGAATTGCTTCCCCCACCCCCTCTGTTTCCTGTCCTCTGTTTCCTCACTTCTCTTTCTGGAACACCTGTCACTCAGCGCCCTGGACTTCCTGTGCTGATCCCTCACTCCCTGGTCTTGCTTTAGTTCTTATGTTTCACCCGTTTGGTCCTCCCCAACCCACCCCCGCCCAGCAGGCCGTGCCAGCGGCAGCTTCTGAACTTGGCTGTTTCAGTTCTGCTTTGCTATTCTTTTCACGCACATGAGCATATCATTGCCCAGTTCAGTCATATAAGCACACTGTCTTACCTCCTGCAGAGGCCGATGATAATTTTCTGTTTTAAATTTTTTTTTTTTTTTTTTTTTGGTTTTTTGAGACAGGATTTCTCTGTGTAACAGCCCTGGCTTTCCTGGGACTAGCTCTTGTAGACCAGGCTGGCCTCGAATTCACAGAGTTCCTCCTGCCTCTGCCTCCAGGGTGCTGGGGATTAAAGGTGTGCGCCACCACCGCCCGGCTGTTCTTTACATTTTTTACATGTATTTATTTTGTATATGAGGTCTGTGGAAAGCCTGCAAAAGTTGGTTCTCTCCTTCCATCATGTGGCTTCCAGGGACCAAACTCCGTTGTCAGGCTTAGTAGCAAAGCATCTTCACCCACTGAGCCATCTCACTGGCTCCAAAGTTAATGTTTTAAAACTACTGTTGTCAACTTTCCTCAGTTTCCAAATTCTATAAGCTGGCTTTCTTTTCTTTTTCCAAGTTCTGTAACAGGCTTTTCTCAGATGACCAGGAATCCTTGGATGTCTTTTCACAATAAAAGAAATGAATAAGCCAGGTTGTAGTAGCACACGCTCTTAATTCCAGCCCTCAGGAGGCAGAGGCAGGCAGATTTCTGTGAGTTTGAGGTCAGCCTGATCTACAGAGCAAGTTACAGGACAGCCAAGATTGTTATACAGTGAAAACCGGTCTCAAAAAAAAATGAAAACAAGAAAGAAAGAAAGAAGGAAGGAAGGAAAGAAAGAGGGAGAGGGGGAGGGAGAGAGAGAGATTGGAAAGTCTATTGGTGGCAGTTTGGCCGTTAAGGTTCATTATTCCTGGAATACCAATGACTTCAGCGTTTTCCTTTTGGAATGGCCAGCATCTCCAGGACTTGGAAGATAAGGGTCTTTCTGACTTTAGGGTCCTGGAGCAGAGCACTGGAGTGCGTCTCCACATCCAGCACTCAGTGTCAACCCACTTCAGAGGAATTCCCACTTCCATGTCTCTCCTCCTTTGACCTTTTCCAAACGGAAGCTCAGGTGTCTCCCAGGACACGGACAAGTGGCTAGGGAGAGGAAAGGTTTCTAAGGATCTAACCAATTTTCAAGGATATTTGCAAATAGGCTGCTTTGAGCTTTCTTTCTCTCTTTTCGAGAAGCAGCTGCTTTTGCGGATGCTGTTGTAGGAATGAGGCCGGTTCTTCTACTTTCTTCATGTCTGGAAAGAGTCTAGGGTCAGCCAAGACGGGTAGCAGAGCTTACCTTCTTTCCAGTTTCAAGATGTTCAGTTACTGGGATCTCTATTTTCGTTCTATCTTTAAAAGATTCATTTGCACCAGGGAGATAGCTCAGTCTCTAAAGTATCTGCTACACAAGTTTGAGGACCTGAGTTCAGATATCCAGAATCTATGTAAATAAGTCAGATGCGGAGGTGTGCGCCTGTAATGCTGGCATTGAGGAGGAAGGGACAGGAGGCTCTCTAGAGCCTCTCCCAGCCTCTCCAGATGAAATCAGTGAGCTCCGGGTTCAACTAGAGTCCCTTGCTGTGGAAATGCCTTCAGCCAATGGCCTTTGAGATGCTGGAGCATTTTGGGCGTGGTCTTGGGTACTATAAAAACAGATGTAGAACCATGAGCACCCTCTCTTGGCTGCTGGATTCGTTTACTGTTCCTCGTTCATGCAGATGATTGTCGATCTGTGAGTCTACTCCTAAATTAAAAAAACAAAACAAAACAACCTCTTTATTATACTCCATTCTGAGCTAGTGTGGAACTACTTTATTTTGGCCTTGCCACTCCGGGTCGTGCGCAACTGCGACACCTGCTGGCCAACAGATATCATTACACCTACAACAATTCTTGATGAATTCTTATGCCGACTCACAGGATCAAGTTCTTTATGATGAACGCATCTTGTCCCTATGCTATACAGCAGCCTTAAATGCTTAGGACAGGATTCAAGAATCAGGAAAAATAATTAAATCATATTTTAGGGTTAAACAAGGCCAAAGAGAGCCCTTTATCTTTTTATAAATCTTTTTATGAAGATTAGCTAAGGCTGTACAAAGTAGGAGTAAAGGACCCAGAAGCTAGACGAGTACTTATTAGATCTCTGGCTTTTGAAAATGCCAACTTAGAATGCAAAAGGATACTTATGCCTTTAACGGTTAGATCAGCACCAGTGGATGAATGGATCCTGCATACAATGAACATTGGGGCATTTGACTATAATACTGAGGCTTGGTTAGGAGAAGCAATTTCCAAAAGTATGAGGAGACATCAAAATGCCAAATGTTTTAATTGTGGTAAAATAGGACATTTGAGAATGGGTTGAGGACAAGGTATTCCTAAAAATAATGTCTTCTCTGGAAATGACAAAAATAGAAGGCCTCAATCTTCCGGATTATGTGGAAGATGTGGCAAAGGCCAACACTGGACCAATAAATGTAGATCAACCAAAGGCAGACAAGGCAACCAGTTACCAATGGGAAACTCCTCAGGGGGCCTCTCGCAGGCCCCCAGGTCAAACATGGTCCAGTCATTCCCAGTATCTATGGAGGACATGTCTCATCGGGAAAATTAAAAAAAATCCAGTGCCTGCTTTAAAAAATGCTGTTCTGGATTATGAAATAAATATGAAAGATAAATCAAAAATTCCAATAGAAAATAGGAAACGTATATTTTTGCAGACTATAAATGATCAAAGAGCCGGGCGGTGATGGCACACGTTTTTAATCCCAGCACTCGGGAGGCAAAGGCAGGCGGATCTCTGTGAGTTCGAGACCGGCCTGGTCTTCAGAGCTAGTTCCAGGACAGGCTCCAAAGCCACAGAGAAACTCTGTCTCGAAAAACCAAAAAAAAAAAAAAAAAATCAAAGACCAAAGCTGACAGTGCGAATAAATAACATTATAATTGAAGGATTATGGGACATGGGTGCGAATGTAACTATTATTACTCCAGAATCTTGACATCCAAACTGGCCTCTTTAAGAGGCAGATGTTCAAGTCCTAGGAACTGGAACCTTATCTCAAGTGAAACAAAGCACAAGATGGGTTGAATGCCTAGGGCCAGAAGGACAGAGGGGAAGGCTGAGGCCATATGTGGCTAATATCACAGTGAATTTGTGGGGTCATGATCTACTGTAACAGTGAAACACACAGATTAACATTCCTTCAGTCCCAGAAACTTATTTTCTGGGAAGGATATTATAAGGCACTATAAAAATGGTCACCAGCCATTCAGGCCGTATAAAAACACAAAACAATTAACAAACCTCCAGAGATACTAATGGCCCTACCTTTAAAATGGTTAACTGAGAAACCAATATGAACTAAGTAATGGCCTTTTACACAAGAGAAACTACAGGCTTTAGAACAGCTGGTACAGCAGCAACTAGATGCTCACCATATTGAAGAATCAACCAGCCCTTGGAATTCTCCTGTATTTGTTGTTAAAAATAAATCTGGAAAATGGAGAATAGTGACAGATCTAAGAGCTGTCAATAAGGTTATTCAACCTATGGGCCTTCTACAATCTGGAATTCCTTTGCCTTCCCTATTATCTAAAGGATGGCCTCTTATACTTATTGACTTAAAAGATTATCACCTGACACAGAAAGAATTGACTTTGATTGAAGAGAAATTATAGAAGGCACATATGGATCAGATGGATCAAATCTTAACTACATTCTTGTCATATTGCCTTTCAGAATTTCCCCTACAGGAATTTTAATGCAGAGGGAAGATATTATCTTGGAATGGATCTTTTTACCACATAAACCGAGTAAAAAATTAAAAACTTATGTGGAAAAGGTCTCTGAATTAATTATAAAAGGAAAACTGAGACTTTGTCAACTAGCAGAAGTAGACCCAGCAGAGATTATAGTGCCTGTTACTAATGATGGAATTAAAGAATTATGAGACAATAAACCCTGGTATAGAGCTTGTGGTAATTTTTTAGGAGAAATTAACAGCAACTATCCCAAAAGTGATAGAATTAACCTTATAAAGAGAGCTACTTGGATTCTTCCCTGCATTGTAACACACCAAAAACTGGAGCCTGTACATTCTGTACTGATGCAAATAAATCAGGGAAGGCAGATTACAAATCAGAAGATTTAAGTAAGGTAGAACAAAATCCCTTATAATTCTGCCCAAAAGTCAGAATTCTATGCTATTTTCATGGTACTAAGGGATTTTTAAAGACCTATCAATATAGTTGCTGATTCACGATACGCGAAAGAGTTGTCTTCCATATTGAAACCACTAAATTTATACCAGATAATACAGTATTGACTTCATTATTCATCCAGGTTCAAGATATAATCGGGAATAGGCTTTGTCCCACATACATAACACACTTTCAATCCCATACAGGTCTGCCAGGTCCTCTAGCACAAGGTAATGCAGAAATTGATCAATTATTGATTAGAAATGTGCTGAAGGCCTCAAAAAAACATGATATCAATAGTAAAGGTTTAAAGAAAGAGTTTTCTATTACATGGCAACAAGCTAAGGAGATTATAAGGAGATGTCTTACTTGCTTTTTCTATAACCAAACACCACTACCTGCAGGGAGTAACCCAAAGGGTACTCAAAGGAGTGAAATCTGGCAGATGGATGTGTTCCACTTTACAGAATTTAGAAAATTAAAATATGTACACCACACCATTGACATTTATTCACGTTTTCAACGGGCAACTTCTTTGAGCTCAGAAAAGGTTGATTCAGTAATTATGCATTTATTAGAAGTTATGGTCATCATGGGTATACCTGCACAAATAAAGACCGACAATGGTCCAGCATATGTCTCTATGAAAATGAAACAGTTTTTTTGCTTATTATATTATAGGTATACCAAAAAATCCTATAGGTCAGGCAGTTATAGAAAGACCAAATCAAACTATAAAGGATATGTTAAACAAACATAAAGGGATGGAAAATACCCCCAGAAATAGATTGCATAATGCTTTATCAACCTTGAACTTTCTTAATGCTAATGAGAAAGGAACAACAGCAGCAGAGAGACATTGGATAATAAAAAAATCTTCTGAATTAAATCAGCCGATGTATTTCATGGATATGTTAACCTCACAATGGAAACCAGGAGATGTGCTACGTTGGGAAGGGGGTTTCGCTCTTGTTTCCACAGGAAAAGAAAAGCTATAGATGCTATCATAATTTATAATGAGTCAGTTTGAAAAGGAGAAGCCTCTCAGAAAGAGAAATGACAGCTCATCCACAGAGGTGATGATCATACAGGTGGTAAGGAAACTTCATAGGGTTTGGGGCAGAGTTCTATTCTTGTCTTTGCAGGAAAATATTCATCTTCAAAAAAATCGAGAGACCTTGAACATCTAGATGCCTAAAGAAGAAAAGATACTATCCAGAAAGAATCACGAAGCAAAGAGAAATCTGACTTATGATACCATATCCTCTGTAGGATAAAATTTCATTACCTGAACATATACACACACACTCTCTCTCTCTCTCTCTTAAAAATTAAAGCTGGCTTTGGAGTTGGACAATGACTATCCTTCTCTAAATCCAAGCATGTTGTTAAAAGAAAGTTTCAGAATTTCTGTCTCATATCAGTAGCCATCTGGTACGGGACAGAAAGAAGAAAGAATTTGGAAAAGATTTTACTTTTCCCCATAAATATTCTTTTCTCTACTGTACCTGTCGTTGAATAAATGTCTTTATGAATAATAATTAAGTTTTCCACAATGAACAATAACTTTTCCTTCAGTAATCTTTGAAGTTTCCAGGAAGAAGATGGAGCCCCAAAACAACAATTCCACCTGGTTGATATGACATCATGATGCTTTAAGATCGGTTTTGAGTACCAACTGCTCAAGACAATTCCAACTTGGTTAGCTGAAATGGTGCACCTTCTTACAACATTCTGGCCAGAACTTCAAATGAGAACTTCAGAAAAACCCTACTGACTACTCAGAGACTATTTGCAATTATACCACACAGTAATCTTGGAACTTAATCATCACTTTAGTTTCACAGGATCCCATAGAAAGAACATTGCCCCCATGACAGCTGGAAGTAATTCTAGAAGACAATGTCCTCTCTCCCAACAAAGTCTGTCCTCGGGGTTAGGGACATCAATTAGGGGTTGATTATAACTGGTATAGGGTTAGGAGTTGGGTGGAAATTATGTAGGCTCAAGGATCTCTTTTCAAAAAAAAAAAAGGAAAATTGGTTGGGTAGATTAGTATGAATTATTATTTATAAACAATTTACATTGGTATATATTCTTGTATATTGATACAATTTCAAATCATATTTGTTATATTAAATATGATCCTATTTTTGTGTACAATATTTGTACACCTATGCAGTTATTTTGTCATATTGTTATGCATGCATGGTTCTACCTCTGCTTAAGACATTTGTATATTGATACAATTTTAGGATATATTCATCATATTGCACTATACATTTCTATCTCTGATCAAGATACTTATATATTGTTTACATTTTGAGGTCATTGTCCTCATTTGCTGAACAGTTGTTTAAAGATTTTTAATATTCTAATATGAATCCTTACTTTTTAAACTATATAGGTATTAAAAATTATTGGTCAATAGTCATCCAGGTTTGTCATACCTATAGTTAGACTAATCAGGTTCTTTTTTTTTTTCCAAGACAGGGTTTCTCTGTGGCTTTGGAGTCTATCCTGGAACTAGCTCTGTAGACCAGGCTGCTCTTGAACTCACAAAGATCCGCCTGCCTCTGCCTCCCGAGTGCTGGGATTAAAGGTGTGCACCACCACCGCCAGGCCATTTCCTTTTCTTAGACATGTTTAATCTGTGAGTCTAGCCCTAAATAAAAAAGCCTGTGTTATACTCCATTCTGAGCTAGTGTGGGACTACTTCATTGTTATCACATACAGACCCTGTCCAAAAAGAACTAAGTTGAGTGTTGCATTAGTGTGTATGTATATATATTGTACACACACACACATAATCAACATCATATGTATGTGTGTGTGTGTGTGTGTGTGTGTATGTGTGTGTGTGTATGAAATTTATTTTAATGGCTTACAGGTTGCAGTCCAACACTGGCTAACTGTGAATGGAAAGTCCAGGAATCTAATAGTTGCTCAGTCCCACAGGGCTGGGTGTCTCAGCTGGTCTTCTGTATATACTGGAATCCTGAACAAATAGGCTTCAATGAAGGAATGAAGGTGCTAGCAAGGCAAGGGCAAACAGACAAGGAGCAAAAGCTTTACTTCTTCCATGTCATTATATAGGCTTCCAACAAAAGATGTGGCCCATATTAAAGATGTGTCTTCCCAACTCAAGATACAGTTCAGAGGTGTATCTTCCTACTTCAAAGGTCCAGAAGGAGATTCACTCACTTTTCAAACTAAGCAGGAATTCTCTCACAGGTGTGCCCACCTTTTCTGGCTTGTAGTTCCAGATACAGTTGACAACTAAGAAGAGCCATCGCAAAAGTGACAGAAGACACCAACATTGCATCTAGATATATGTACACATGCATGTGTGCACATACCCTCAGGTGCACAGAGATTCCACTCAATCATATATGCAAATACATTATTTGAAAACAAAACATCCCTTGCTGTGTGTTTCTGGGTCCTGTGCTGAGGAGCTCTGCACCATTTATGAGCACACCATTGGATGCACTGGTCATGCTTCACATGGCAAATCCCCTCTAGTGGGATATGCACTTGTCTTAGGGTTTCTATTGCTGTAAAGAGACACCATGACCATAGCCACTCTTATTAAGGAAAACATTTCACTGGGGCTGGCTTACAAGTTTCGGGGTTTTAGTCCATTATCATCATGGCAGGAAGCATGGTGGCATGTGGGCAGATATGGTGCTGAAGGAGTTGAGAGTACTACATCTAGATTCATAGGCAGCAGGAAGGAGGTCACTCTGGGTATGGATTGAGCACCTGAGACTTCAAAGCATGCCTCCAGTGACGCACTTCCTCCAACAAGGTCATTTCCTATGGTCTCTTTTTATTCAAACCACCACAGCACTTTTCCTAGTCAAAAGCAAGACTTCAAGGTTAAAGAAAGATGGTTCAGCAATTAAGAGAATATATTGCTCTTGCAGAGGACCTGAGTTCCTTTCCCAGCACCCGCTCAAGCACCTCACAGCCACCTATAACTTCAGCTCCAGAGGAGCCGACACTATCTTCTGGACTCTGTAAGCAGCCACACTCATATACAGATAATTATAAATAAAAAATAGCCAAGTGTGGTGGCACACACCTTTAGTCCTAGTACTCGAGATGTAAAGACAGACAGGCAGATCTCTGTGAGTTGAAATCTAGCCTAATCTACATAGTGAGCTCCCGGCTGGTTACATAGTGAGGTTATCTATTTATCTATCATATATATATATATAATAACAACTGAACATTCTGAAATGCTTATTTGATTTTCCTCAAACTCAATGAAAATAGATGTTTGAATGTGGATTACTGTGGGTTGAGTAATACATCCCCCCAACATTCCTGTATTGAACCTTAACCCCCAGTGTGATGGTATTTAGAGATAGGGCCCTGGAGGATTGGGGTGATTAGGTCATGAAGTAGAACCTTCATGAATTAGATTAATACTCTTAAAAGAAGATACCATCGTCCTGTCCCACCCACGCCCCATCTATCATGTGGGGATAGGAAAAGCTGGTCGTCTGCAAGCCAGGGAACAGACTTTCTAGACACTGCATCTACAAGTGTCTCGCTTGACCCTGGACTTCTCAGTCTTCAGAATTCTGATATAATTTCTATTATTTAGGCCCTTAAGTCTATAGCATTGGTACACTGAAACATACCTCCACATAGATCTTCTCACTATGAAGTGCTGTGGTGTGGTGTGTGTGTGTGTGTGTGTGTGTGTGTGTGTGTGTGTGTGTTACCTCCACATAGTCTTCTCATTATGAAGTGCTGTGGGATGTATGTGTGAGTGTGTGTGTGTCGGGTGTGTCCCTGTCCCCTGGGCGTCTTAGCAGAGACTGGCGGGAAATGAGAAAAGATCAGAGTTCCGGAAATGGGATACAGGGGCAAGGTCAGAATCACTCTGATCCAGACTTCCCCACCTCCCCAAAAAGCTCTCAGACACCGCACAAGCGCAACTTCCCTGTTCTGTCACTAACCATATGTCACTCAATCTTGAGACGTTTGTCTCCTCGATTGTTAAATGAGGAATTTAAAAATCTGAAAACGATCCCGGACTTGGTTCCATGGCACTAAGATATACTGACTGCTTTTTATGAGCTGGACACCAAGTTGTGTCTTGTAGGAAACACGAGAACTGCTTGCTTACTTAGTACAGCTGGCAGAATCATGGGCAAAAACAAACAAAAGAACTTACAGGGGTTCGCAGTACTCTTCCACGTTCTACTGCACGGCGTTGCACAATTTAGTATGTAAATAGCTATTGAGGACTCATTATGAAATGCTGTCTGTGGTTCCTGGCTGCAGAAATTTAAGAAAACTCACAGATCACGCCAGGACCAAGACACAGCTGCAAATGGTTTGAGAGCTGGGGTGGATTAGTAACATAGGAACTTTTTTTTCCTAGCTGCCTAGGCGACCCGGCA
Source organism: Ondatra zibethicus (assembly GCA_004026605.1). Lineage (NCBI taxonomy): Eukaryota > Metazoa > Chordata > Mammalia > Rodentia > Cricetidae > Ondatra > Ondatra zibethicus. The sequence continues at coordinate 44,255 of PVIU01006769.1, forward strand.
GGAAGTACGCGAAGGACCGCACGGCTGCGCAGCCGCAGTTTGCCTCTGTCGCCGCGGTAACGAACGCTGGCTCCGTGTCTCGCTATGAGCGCCCGGGTAGCTCGGACCGGGTGGGCCCGGGGGCTCTGGGGACGCCGCGCCGCCTCGAGCCACGGGGAGCCGCCCCCGGACCCCGTGGACGTGGCGGAGCTGCTGCGGGATGCCAGCTCGGCCGAGGAGGCCCAGGAGGCTGTGGCGCGGCGGCCGCCCGCGCGCTGCTCAGTGCTACTCTTCCCCGGCCAGGGCAGCCAAGCGGTCGGCATGGGGGGCGGCCTGCTCGGCTTCCCGCGCGTGCGCCAGCTCTACGAGGCCGCTCACCGGGTGCTGGGCTACGACCTGCTGGAGCTGTGCCTGCGCGGGCCTCAGGAGGACCTGGACCGCACAGTGCACTGCCAGCCCGCCGTCTTCGTGGCCTCGCTGGCTGCCGTGGAGAAGCTACATTACCTGCAGCCGGCGGTGAGCGGAGGAAAGTCTGCTGGGTCTGCTGGGTCCTCAGTTTGGTCCTTATTGTTAGTATTCTAGACTCCCTGCACAAAACAAGAATCTCTGCTTCACGGGTGTTTGCATCTTAGAAGAGACAGATAGTTCACACTTAATGCACCGAGTTAATATAGTACATTCAGGATGAATGTATTGGGCCGGAGAGATGGCTCTGAAGTTAAGAGGACCTGGGTTCGGTTCCCAATATCCATGTGGTGGTTCACAACTATCCATAACGACAGTTCCATGGGATCTGACACTGTTTTATGACTTCTATGGGTACCAAGTATATGCACCACGTGCACATAATATTCAAGCAAGCAAAACATAAATATACATAAATCTTAAGATTTTATTTATTTATGTATTGAGGGACACCATATAGAGAAGGCTCAGCGGTTAAGAGTGCTGGCTGCTCTTCCAGAGGACCCAAGTTCAATTCCCAGCACCCACATGGCAACTCACAACTGCCTGTAACTCCAGTTCCAGGGGATCCAACCAGCCTGGTCTACATAGCAAGTTTCAAGTCAATCAGGGCTACACAGTGAGACCCTGTCTAAAAAAGAAAATGGCATGGCAGGTACTATAGCATGTGACTCTACTTGCTGTTGAAATAGAGTAATACCAGGGCAATACATGTTAGCTGGTGCTGAGACCCTCTGTTTTACCTTCACAGCCACCTTGTAAGATGGAATGGCAGAAGGCTCAAAGTTACAGGAATGAGTGTGGTCCTGTGGCACATTTACTTAGTGTTTACAATGTTTACTTTGGGCCAAGGCTGTGCTGAGATTTTTATAGAGATTAGCATTACCTACTTAATAGTATAAAGTAGGTCTGGGGGACTGAAATCCAGTTCTGTGGCCTAGAAAATCATACTTTTGCTTTGGTTGGGAGCATGGCACGGATGAACTGTAATGTGGCTGTATTGTGAGTGACCTCAAAATCCTTTAGCTTCAGTCTCACTCAGTGCTGTGATGACAGCCATGAGTGGCCATAGGCAGTGTGCATAGTGTGCATGTGATTTCTTTAATCTATGTGCCCAAGAAACTGCTCTGGCAGTGAAGACCTCTGGGTCATGGTGTGACTAGGATTGGCTCTCACCTGTCTTTTCTCTGAAGGCCCTCGTCCTTTATAAAGGGCTAGACTCGGATTGTCGGCCCAGCTCCGTGTGTCCTCTTCTAGCTGGAGTACCAGGCCGTTAGAATCGGCTCATGGTGACACTTAACTGCTCTGCCAATTCCCAGGTGCATACCCCGGGACTGAACTCTTCCTGAGGGTTCAGCTTCATGTTCTGCTCTGTCACTGCAGGTCATTGAGAACTGTGTTGCTGCAGCTGGATTCAGTGTGGGGGAGTTTGCAGCCCTTGTGTTTGCTGGAGCCATGGACTTTTCTGAAGGTATACAAGGAGTTTGGCTTGTGCAGGGTGTGTTCTTGCTGGGCTCAATGGGGACAAGGGACTCTGGACAGTGGTGCTGGACCCACTCCAAGGTTGTCGCGAAGAGAGCACAGGGCTGAAGGTGACCCTGAAGCTCAAGGACCGAATTCCACTGATCCCCTTTGAAGCCTGAAGGATTCAATGCAGGTTTACTGTTTACGTGTGATCTTATGAAGTTTGTTCCTTTGGCCTCCTTCCTTCACTGCCCTCTGCATTCTTTTTTTTAATTACATAAAACTACTTGTGTGAGTGCATGTGCACATGTGTGCACATGCCACGGTGTATGTAAGAAGGTCAGAGGATAATTTTTAGGAATTAGTCTATCCTTCCTTCCAACATGTGAATTTCCAGGATGGAACTCAGGTTGTTAGGTTTGGCCACAGGCACCTTTACGCACTGAGCCCTCTTGCTGGCTCTCCTTTTTTATTCCTAAGGCATTCGTTCTCTGTGCCTGTCACACCTGGAAGATGCTCAGTAGGTGTTACACGGAAACAAAAGTAAATGAGTACTTTGCTCATTGCGTAGTGTATGTATGCAAAGCCTACTCCCAGCATCCGCATGAGTGCAGGGAACTGAACTTGGATCCTCTGCAAGAGCAGTTAGTACTCTTAACCGACGAGCCATCTTTCCAGATTTTTTCCTAAGATTTTTTGCTGAAGTAGCATATGTTTGTAGTCTTGGCCTCTTGGGAGATTGTAGCAAAAAGCTCACCTGAACTAAGCTGAGGGCTTGCGCCCTTAATCCTAGCACTTGGAGAGGCAGGTGGATCTATGTGAGTAAGCCAGCCTGGTCTACATATCAAGTTCTATACCCACCAGGGCTACATAGTGAAATCCTGTCTCAGAGTGGGGTGGGGAGGATTTGAGTTCAATTCTAGCCTAGGTAACATTCTATCTGAAAGAGAGTTGGGGGTGGAAGGAAAGGAGAGGCAGAGACAGACAGACACAGACACACAGACACACACACAGAGTGAGAGAGCGAGAGCAGATACCACAAGTGACTGACTGTCTGATCAGTTCATTGATTTAAAGTTTGCTTTATAGGTCAATACAGGGAAGGGACTTGAATGTACATTTCTCGAGAATTGAGACCCAGGTGGCCAACAAGTACATGTTTAACAACAGTGGTCATCAGAAAAATGCAGGGCAGCCCACATGAACAGCATTTCATACCCTATGGGAGAGAAGGGTTGAGAATGTGTAGAGATCAGCCCAGATTCCAGCTTCTTGGAATGTAAATAGTACAGCCACTGTACAGTTAAGTTGTAACATGAAGTCTCAACAATACATGAATCCAATTGGTAGAAGGGGCGGATCCTCCAAGGATTGGAGGAGGAAAAGGGAATGAGGTGTTCTTGAGGGATTGGTGCTGGGCATTGAACCTATGGCCTGAAGTGTGTTAGGCAGCACTCTGCCACTGAGCTATATCTCCAATCCCAGTGCTGGGCTTTGATTTGTTTTGGTTTTTTTTTCCTTTTTTTTTTTTGAGACGGGTTTTGCTGTATATCCCTGACTGTCCCAGAACTCATTCTGTAGACCAGGCTGGCCTCAGACTCACAGAGATCACCTGCCTCTGCCTCCCGAGTGCTGGAATTAAAGTTATGCACCACCACTGCCTGGCTTCCCAATGCTGTTTTCAAAAGCATATTACTAGTATGGAAGTGGTGGCAGTGTTTCCATTCCTGTTGAAAGCACTAGCTTTGTAGTTTTGCATGTACAGTTTACTGAATGACAGCATATCATAGATGTGTGCTACATGTCTTTGTGTGGCATCTGTCACAGTAACTGCTTTCCTACTCACATGGGGGAGATGTTCACTTACTCTTCACCTTCTTTGCCTTTTCTCCTGCTTCCTGTCAATAGTTCTACATATGTGTTCCCACAGTTGCCCAGGGCTCGGCTGGCAGTCTCTGCCTCTGCCCCACCATCCCACTTTGCTTGGTTATAGGCTTACATAGCCATGCTTGACTTCTCATGTATGAGAAGTGCCTAGGGTTTGAACTCAGTGTGGTAAGTGTGCCCCTACGCTGTGACTACTAGCAGAGCAGATAAAGATGATCAGAACTGTGGCCCTTGGACTGGCAGTCAGCACCGCTGTCACTATTCCCCTTGATGATGGCTCACCCTCCATTTCAGTTAGACTTCCAAATGCACTTCTATCTGGATAGGTCTGTATGCAGTGAAAGTCCGAGCCGAAGCCATGCAAGAAGCATCTGAAGCTGTCCCCAGTGGGATGCTGTCTGTCCTTGGCCAGCGTCAGTCCAACTTCTCCTTTGCCTGCATGGAAGCCCAAGAGCACTGCAAATCCTTGGGCATAGAGAACCCGGTGTGCCAGGTGTCCAACTACCTCTTTCCTGACTGCAGGGTCATCTCAGGACACCTTGAGGTTAGTGTTGATGGGAGCCACGCTCACAGACTCCAGTCCATTGTGGAGCAGGGAGTCTGTACACCTGTGAGGTCCCAGTGGGAGAGTGCGTGCCTTGCTGAGCATGGCCTGGAGAAAATGGCGAGGGCCGAGAGCATGTGTGGCAGAGTGAGTGCTTCAGAGGGGAGCAGAAGCCAGGGTGTCACCTACTCCCTAGCAGACAGAATTTCTGAACCAGTCTCCTGGCTCATGGGTCAGGTCATGTCATGTCTAGGCCTTCCCATGCTATGCCTACAATCTGGGGATGCTTGCTTGCATAGAAGAGCTGTTTGCTGTGGCTTTGTGCTTTTTTACCTTTTTTTCTTCTATTTTTTATTTGTTTTTTGGGGTAGGATTTCTCTGGGTTGCCCTGGAACTTACTCTGTAGACGAGGCTGGCCTCAAACTCAAAGATATTTGTCTGCCTCTGCCTCCTGAGTGCTAGGATTAAAGGTGTGTGCCGCCACTGCCAGATGCCTGGTTTTTTCTTAAGTGCATGATTTTGCATTTGAATGCTCAATCCTCTGCTGTCTGCTGCTTCTCCAAGTGTCACTTACCAGGATATTCTGTATACTAGCACTAGGGACATAAGACCCATTAGAGTTCCTGTTGTCAAAGTGTGACAACACGACACCAGTCCAGGGACCCAGTAAGGGCCAGGCCAAGCACAAGTAGAGGGGCAGGAGCCCCGTAGAAGTGGCAGCTGGGGGCCCAATGCTACCTTGAGATGCCAGGGAAGTGCAGCGAGAATCTGTGTAATGGCCAGTTATCACATATCTAACTCCCTCATTGCCAGTCCACCATCTAGAAGGTATCCTTATCCCATTTCACAGAAAAAGAAGCTGAGATGGAGAAACAAGAACCAGAAGTTTGAGAGTCTTTCTTTGTAGCCTATGCTGGTCTGGAACTCACAATCAACACTGTCATAAGCATGTGCCACTGAAGGCCAAATTTGAACCCCGGTAACTGGGCTGAAGGCACATGCTTATAAACCCAGCACTTGGGAGGTGAAGGGAAAATGATTTGGCCACATAATGAGTTCAAGGCTAGCCTGGAGTACCTACAACCTTGTCTCAAAAGTAACAACTTTTGAGTTGAAGATATATGCTTCATATCTTTAATCCCAGCTCTTGGGAAGCAGAGGCAGGAGGATATCTGAGTTCGAGGCCAGTCTGGTCTACAGTGAGTTCTAGGCAAGCTCACTACATAGTGAGACCCTGACTCAAAATCCAAACAAAACTGCACACGCACAGTTCTTTGCCACTGAACCCATGTCCTCATTCTGGTGGTTTCCTCCCACTATCTGGGTCACCTTTGCTGGGTGTCTTCAAATACCACCTCTGAACCTGTGAGCACCACAGCCCCTTGGGGACTAATCTGACATGGTAGGTCACACTGGTCATTTCCAAGCCAATGGTTTCTACTAAACAGCCATGGTCACATCTTAGTTGGGGCAGGTGCATGTCAACTCCCTACAAAAATAAATAAAACTGCCAGGGGACTGGAGAGGCAATGGTGCAGAGGTTAGGAGCACTTGTTCTTGCAGAGGACCCATGTTTGGTTTTCAGAACCCATATGATCTTTACAAACATCTATAGCTCCAGTTCCAGGGAATCAGGCATCCTCTTCTATTGTCCTTGGACACCAGGCATGAGTGTGGCACCCATGCAGGCAAAACACTTATGCACATAATAATAAATCTTAAAAAAAAAAAAGACAGATTGCTAGGGCATTGACTGCAGCCAAGTTAACTAGAATTGAAAAAGTGAACTAAGGTGATAGGTGAAGGGCTTGTGGGCCATATGTGGTGATGCACACCTTGTGATCCTAGCACCCAGGAAGCTTAGCCAGGAGGATTGTGAGTACAAAGCTAGCTTGTGCTCTGCACAGTGGCCTTGTCTCAAAAGCCAAGGGCTGAGGGTACACCTCAGTGTAGAAGTCTTGCTTTGCACGCACAGACCCATGGGTTCCATCCCAACACCCCCCTGCCACACACACACATAAGGATTACAGCAACTGCTGGAACTTTTACTTCTGTAAGATTCCTCATTTTTCCTTATCAGGCCCTGCAGTTTCTCCGGAAGAATTCTGCTAAGTATCACTTCAGGCGCACCAAGATGTTGCCAGTGAGCGGTGGCTTCCATACCTGCCTCATGGAGCCAGCCGTGGAGCCCCTGGTGAAAATTCTAGACACAATTAACATCAAGAAGCCACTGGTTGCTGTCCACTCCAATGTCAGTGGACATAAATACATGCATCCCCAACACATCCGGAAGCTGCTGGGGCAGCAGGTGGTGTCTCCAGTGAAGTGGGAACAGACAATGCACTCTATCTACAAGCGGAAGAGGGGCACTGAGTTCCCCAGCACCTTTGAGGTGGGCCCTGGGCGGCAGCTGGGAAGCATCCTGAAGAGCTGCAATGGGCAGGCATGGAAGTCCTACAGCCACGTGGATGTGATGCAGACCAGCATGGATCCTGATCACCAAGGGCCTTGAGTGGAATGGCCCCAGCCTGTGCCTCTCTATCTGCCCCCTTTCCTCAGACTAGAGGACAGTGGTCACTGCAGTCTCAGTTGTGGCCAAGGCTTCCCTCGAAGCATCACCCTTGAGTGCCACATCGTGTGACTCAACCCATCCCTACACCTGACAAGACATCTGGCTGCAGGGGAAAGCATTCCTATGCAGACCACCTGCCCAGCCAGCTGCTCTGCCTCTGCACCCAGCCTTGCCCCCAGTGAATCCAACAAGGGCAAGCCTGGGGCAGCCTTAGACTTGCCCTGTTACCATGGACACACTGCTTGGCTTCAAATCAGGCCTGGTGCCAGAGGGGCCCATCAGCCACCTGTGTCATGCTGCTCACCCAGGGTTGAGGTCATAGCTTCCTTGGCCTTGAATCTGTCCAGTGGCCTTGGCAGCCACTTTGTCCTCGCCTCACTTGACAGTTGGGAGATTGAGTGCCATATACTGTACATATCCAAGAAGCACACATTAAGTGCCTACTGTTTGCCCTAGAGTAGGTGGTCCCTCATAGAAGAAAATTGGAGCATGGTGCAAGGTGTGGGGTGTATCTGGGCAAGGATGGCCTGGGATCCTGACTGCCCTAGGCCAGCCCCAGTTCATCCATGGAGAGACCCCGCCAACAAATTGTCCACAGGACAGTGGTCACTGCAGAATCAGCTGTGTCTATGGCTTCCCTCACAGCACAGCCTGCTCCACAGCAGTAGAGCGAAGCTCCTGGGAAGACACATAATAAATGAGAGCCTTTTTAAGCTGCCTGGCTGGCTTTCCCATTCAGTGATGCTGGGAGTCTTGGGAAGGGAGCCCATGAACTTGTTTTGTTGTTGGGGAGATCTGCACCTAATCTGGACAGCCTTCTCAGTAGGGCCGTCAGCCTCCAGACAGGACTTGTCCTATTGCCCAACTGTCCCCGTGCTTGTGCAACTGTCCTTGGTCCTGGCCAGTGGTACTTTCAGGCCTTGTGAACTCCAGATACCCTGTGGATTTCAACAGAAGTGCGAGTGTAGTTTGCACCACCCTGAGTGAGCACATCCATCTAGCTGAGGCAGGAGAATGGTTTTAACTCTGAGCTTGACGTCAAGCAGGCAGAGCAGTCTGTAAATGAGGATTCTGGACAGTCATCAGCATTTGCTTGCAGGGGATTGGCTCCTGTGGTACCACTTTGGACTCCAGGTCTGGAGCACCATGGCCTGGCTGTCTATAGGGCAGCTGCCCCCTCAGAAGCTGTGCTCGCCTCTCCCGAGCCCAGCATGAGGTTGACCTGAACCAGGGCAATCCAGGTGACAGCACATGGGGTGTGGTCAGTCCCATCCAGTGTGATCACAAGACAGACCCCAGATGCTCCCACATCCTTATCACCTCAGGGAAGTTGCCCACTGTCCCAGAACCCTCCATCCCTCCTGCAGGGGAGTGGTCTGAAGATTCTCAGACTGAAGCCGCTGTGGTAAATGTGACGTCTCTGTCCCCACTCATGAGCACTGGGGAGAAATCCCAGTTCTGCTGGTAACTAGGACTGGTCTCACTGAAGACTGAAGCTGTAACATAGCTTGGGGTTGGGCTCTGGTGTTTAGTTTTGTGTCTTGAAAGAGGAGTACCCAAAGCAGGTGGCTTTTGTTCTCAACAGCATTTGTGGACACCCTAGAGGCCTGGGCAGCTGGGACAGGATGGGAGGTGACACCTATGGGGCTGGTGCCAACTCAGAAATACCCAAGGCTGGGGGCTGGAGAGATGGCTCAGAGGTTAAGAGCACTGACTGCTCTTCCGGAGGTCCTGAGTTCAATTCCCAGCAACCACATGGTGGCTCACAACCATCTGTAATGAGATCTGGTGCCCTCTTCTGGTCTGCAGGCATATGGAGGCTGAACACTGTGTACATAATAAATAAATAAATCTTTAAAAAAAAAAAAAAATACCCAAGGCTTAGGAGCTGAGGGGTCTGCAGGCATATGGAGGCTGAACACTGTGTACATAATAAATAAATAAATCTTTAAAAAAAAAGAAAGAAATACCCAAGGCTTAGGAGCTGAGGAAAGCCCAGAGAGGCTAGCTCTGGTCTGCACCCGATGGGAGTGTAGGTGTTCTGGGTGTGGCCTCAGGTTCCCACTGCCTGAAGTGAGGGTCCAGCTTGAGGGCCATAACTGCCTTGCTGCATAGAGGACCTAGAGCCTGCGGCCACATAGCTAAGAGGCTCACTGATGCCCCCGGGGCTGATGGTGGTCTGTGGCAAACATGGCTGGGAACTAAGTGACATCTGCTCCAGCCAGGAAGGCCTTTTCCTGTCTCTGGAGCAGAGCTCATTCTGGCTGCTGCCATCTTCCCCACCTTGGTGGAGGACTGACAGCCACAGTAGAGTTAGTTCCTGTCCCAGGAATGACCCAGTCCTGCAGGCTAACATCCCACAGTCAGTCTTGACCCTTGGTCTGGATGCCAGGTTGCCCCATCTTTCAAAATGGCTCTTCTCAGGGAGGTTTTGCTATGTGGTCCTGTCCTCCCAGGAAGGGCACTGAGGCTTCAAGATACGACCAAAGGTGCTAACAGACACAAGACTGCAGAGAGACTGAAAAAGTACCTCACCCAGACCTGGGGAACTTGGGACAATTTAAGGATACATAAGAAGGGCATTTTGGAGGGGATCAGAGAAAGTGGCCCCTGAAGTCACAGGCACTGGGGAGGGGCACTGTTTGGTGTCCAATGGGAATGGGCAAAGTTCCAGGCGGAGGCCCTGGTTGGTCTAGAAAGAGAATGGGCCAGGCCTGGGGTTGGGGTGCTATTCCCCGGTGGTGGTAGTCTAGTCCTCCTCCCTCCCTCTGTGCAGCACATGCCAGCACCACGGATTTTCATGACAGCTGCACCCCACATACACCCAGGAGGTGGACAGACTTCCCCTTCGGCTCACAGGCAGGAGGGGACAAGATAGTGCTGTGGAGCTGGGTGTGGTGGCACAGAGGCAGAGGCAGGCAGATCTCTGAGTTTAAGGCCAGCCTGGTCTACAGAGCTCCTGGACAGGCAGAGCTATGCAGAGAAACTGTATCTAGGGGTTGGGGGGTGCTTATGGCCCTTGAGTGCAAGCAGGATGCGCAGGACTAGGGGCAAAGGCCACCCTTTTCCCCCCATCACCATCTATATTCAGTTTTGTGTCAGCCCCCCAAGAGGACCTAAGGGGAAGCTGGCTGGAAACAACACTTTATTGAACTCTTCACCCCAAAGAATCTAGTCCAGTAGATTCTGTGCCTCAAGGCTTCACAAACAGGGGTGTGGCCAGCACTCCCCCCACTGGTGGCCACAGGACCAGCCTGCAGAGAGAAAGGCAGGCAAAGGTCAAGAGCCAGCCAGGCCTTAAGGGCATTTAGCCAGTAATGCCCTTGAGGTACGGTGAATTCATTTGCCTTACAAAAACCCAGAAAACTTGTATGAAATCTCAGCACTATCCTGAGTTAAATATTAAAAAAAGGGACAGTCAGGAAACACCACAGTTAGGGTGCCGGCACCTCTAGGGGGTGATTGAGGGGCAGGGACCGGCCCTGCCCCACTGGGCTTCACTGAAGCTGCAAATGCAAGGCCTCGCCCAGCAGTAAGAGGACCAACAGCACCATGGGAAACAGCTGTCCGCGGGCCTGGTCAGGTGACACCTGTGGGACCAAGAGGAAAGGGAGAATGAGGCCTAGGGACCACCTGGGGCGAGAGGAGACAGCTCCTGGGGACTGGGACCAAGCATAAGTGGGGGTCCTGGGACACAGTGTGAAAACGGGCACTCAAGCCAGTGGAGGTGAGCAGGGGAGCCAGCATTATACTGAGACCATGGCTGAGAGGGTCCAGTATGCCAGAGGAAGGATCCCTGCAGCGGAGACCGGAAGGCACTGTTGAGTGTGTACTTGAACCTTCGTGAGTTCAGCAGCCAGTCAAGCAGTTGCTGCACACACTAAGGCTTCTGGAATGGGGCGGAAGTGGAAGGAAGCTCTAGAGAGGGCTGGAGACTGGCAGACCAGACAGCACACACAGTGGACTAGAGGCGTCAAGGCTCTTACCCAGGTGCCAGGAGTCAGAACTCTCCAGATGTTCTCCCTGAGATTGGTGAGGCCGCGAATCAGGCTTCTGAAAACCCCCCTGACACCCGTCTGGCTGTAGGTAACAGCAAGTCTGTAAGACATGGAACGGGCAAGGTAGTTACTGTAGCAGCAGACACTGGACACCTGCACATGTGACTCATTACAGCGTGACGTACAACATGGCACACAGCTTCTGTGGTCCTCGGACACCCTGCTATTTCCACTAAGAAAGTCACCTCTTCCCAGACTGCATTCTGGGTCTCTGCCCAGAGTGGTCTTCACCACTCTGAAGGCCACCGAGTAAGTCGCTACCCACACCTGTCCTCCTCAGAGACCAAACGAGGGGCTGCCTCTGGGGTCTAGTCCACACTGCCCTGGGAGCTGGGACCTCTCAGAACTGTCCAGCTTGATGAAGGGCAACAGACCCTGGGTGGTGCTTGACCTACTGCTACAGCCAGATGCAAGGTTGGGGGACCCAGCAAAGGTTGGGGGCTGGGAAGCAAAGGGTTTCAAGCTTGCCTGGGAGCTCCTACACTTCTTCCAAGGTTTGCAGGGCGCCCTTAGGGCCCAGGCCTGTGCTGGTTCTGGCGCCACCTGCCCACCTGGGCAGCTGGTTACCTGTGCATGGCAATCCCGGGCAGTTGGGCCAGACGGGGGCTCCGCAGACACAGGTCCATCTCATCACCGATATAGGCCAGCCTCAGGGCCACCTGGTTTCTGCAGGAAGGCACCAGGAAGTTAGGCGCAGTTATGCTGGGAGGCCATACCACCCACCCATCCGGGTGTTCCTGGGGGACTCAGGGCCCACAGAGAGGAGGACAGTGGGTTACTGGGGGCCAGCAGCAAACTTTGGTGTCCCTCTCATCCATGAGTAAGTACACTTTGGAGTAAAGGCCATTTCAAATATGACCCTGCAGCATAGGCCACAGGCTACTGAGACATCAGAGGGGCCAATAGGAGACCTACCCCAGTCTGCAGCCTATATCCATCTCTTGTGGAACTCAGACACACATGCTAAGACTGTCTCATGAACCTGTATGGAAGCCAGGGACAACTTAGCCCAGAAAAACCATCACCTGACCTTTCCCCTAGAGAATCTTGGGAAGGGGGGCGCTACCTGGTGGACTTTGATGGTAACAGTGGATGGTAGGAGGAGCAGTGGGGGTGCTCTGAGCCCCCTTCAACTGGCTTCCTATAGGGCCTCATTTCATCTTCCTGCTCCAAGACCTGCCTCTGTCCCAGTCCTGAAACACTTGTGTCTGCACCATCTTCAGACCGAGAGTGACTAACAGGCCCTTGTCTAGCCACACTTGCCAAACCAAATTCCTGAGTGAGCCAGGCATGATGGTACACACCTTAATTTAAAGAAAATCTCGCCGGGTGATGGTGGCGTATGCCTTTAATCCCAGTACTTGGGAGGCAGAAGCAGGCGGATCGCTGTGAGTTCGAGGCCAACCTGGTCTACAAGAGCTAGTTCCAGGACAGGCTCCAAAACTACAGAGAAACCGTGTCTTGAAAAGAAAAAGAAAATCTCAGGAACTGACAAGATGGCCCAGCAGTCAATAAAAAGCACTTATTGCTTTTGCAGAAGACCCAGGTTCAACCCCCAGCACCCATGTGGTTGTTTCCAACCACTGTAACTCCAGTTCTAGGGATACAACACCCTCTTCTGAGTTCTACAGGCAGCAGGTATGTGCACAGTACACAGACATACATAGAGGCAAGCACTCATGCATGTAAAATAATTCTTGAAAAAATGTAAAAGTTCTCCAGTGAAATGGAAGACACACTTGTGTGGTCAACACAAGTACACTGTACTGGGTGGTTTGTGTCAACCTGACACAAGCTGGAGTCATCGGAGAAGAAGGAGCCTCAGCTGAGGAAATGCCTCCGTGAGATCCAGCTGTAAGGTATTTTCTCATTTAGTGATCATTGAGGGAGGGCCCCACCCCCCACCCCCACCCCCCACCCCCTCCACCCCCACCCACGGTGGGTGATGTCATCTCTGGGCTGCTGGTCCTGGGTTCTATAAGAAGGTGGGCTGAGCAGGTTGGGGGAAGCAAGCCAGGAGGCAGCATCCCTCCATGGCCTCTTCCTCAGCTCCTGACTCCAGGATCCTGCCCCGTTTGAATTTCTGTCCTGACTTCCTTCAATGATGACCAGCAATGTTGAAATGTAAGCCTAATAAACCCTTTCCTCCCCAATTTGCTCTTTGGCCATGGTGTTTCATCGCAGCAACAGAAACCCCAACTAAGACATACACACACTGAAACCAGCCTGATTAAGCCCTTTCTGGGGTTTGCCCAAACATTCCACCCCAATGACTAAGCAGCTCCCGGAAAGTCCCTGCAGAGGGGAATCTTAGGAGCCACCTGCACCACTGACCCAGTGTTCCCAGGTCTCTCGATTCTGGTGGTGACAGGAGTGCGAGGAGCCAGCACGGCTGGATGCCTGGCAACCAGGCTGGGAAGTTTTGATCCCACCTATACCCTGGGAAACCCCCCCCCAAAAAAAAACACTGTCCCAGGCTTCGACTCACTCAGGAATGGAGCAGGAAGTGAGGAGACAGGCACCCAAATAGCCCCATCTTAATTCCACGACCAGAGTGACAGTGAACTCAGAAGCTGAGGGTACACAGAGAGCGCCTGTACTGACCTGCCTGTGTGCAGAAGGGCTCGCCCTGGCCGATATCGTTGCTCTTTTTCTACTGGGAAGTGAAGTGATGGGTCTCACAGCCTGAGCAGTGAGGGACCTTCCCTATCTGGACATAGTGGCAACAACCAACATGCCCCCTCCTAGTGAAGCCAGATGGCCCAGGTTGCAGCGTGCTGGTCCTGAGACCCAGGAATCACTGTCAGGAGCCCTGTGGGCTGCGTAGCCTCCTCAACCCCCACCCTACTCCTGCTCTATATAGAAGGTGCTGCTTCAGCCCATGTCCAGAGAAGGACACTGGTCAGCAGGCCCTACCTGTACTCCAGGCACCTCACGAGGTCCATATCTCTCACAGGACTAACATGTTCTTCTTCCACAGGCTCCTTCACGCTGGGAGGCCCAAGAGCCACTGGAGGCTGGGGGACCTGGTCATGCAGGACAGTCTTGATGAGGTCTCTGGCCATGAGTCTTGCCTCCGACATGTCCTCTGTGGGATAAAATGCCGAGCGTGACTGGATTCCCCAAAACGATGCAATGGGGGCCCCTGGGGCTCAGAACACGAGACCAAAGTAGGCACTTGGCATGCTGGGTACTGCAGAGCTCATGGGGACTGCAAGGCCTTGGAATCTGAATGTTCCCGACCCTCCTCTGCCTCCAGAATGAGTCACAGAAACCAGAGCTGCCATCACCAAGGCCACTCACACAAGCTGGACTGCTTCTCCCAAAGCAAGTCATAAAGCTTCTAGTCCCTCTGTCCCTTGAAGACCAGGAAGCCCAAAGAATCTGAGCAGACTCTCCACTGCTCCGACCCCAGTCTGTCACAAGAATGCACTGTACCCCCTGTCCACACACTGCCCAGTCACCAGACCTGAGCATCAAACCCGGTTTCTCCAAGAGCTTGGAGACGGTATGGACCATGAAGTGCTTGCCTTCACCATGCAAACACAAGGACCTGATTCCAGAACCCAAGGCTGGACATAGTACCACATGCCTAGAACACCAGTGCTGGGGAACTGGAAACAGGAGGCTTCCTGGGGCTTGCTGGCCAGCCAGCCCAGCTTCATCACTGAGCCCCAGGTTCCAGAACCTGTTTCAGAAACCCAAGTCAGGGCTGGAGGCATGGTCCAGTCATTTAGAGCATGTACCACTCTTGCAGAAGCCCAGAGTTCGATTCCCAGCACCCACACTAGCAGCTCACACCACTCATAACTCCAGTTCCAGAGGATCAGAAGCCTCCTTTGCCCTCCAAGGGCACCCACTCTCTCATGCACACACCCACACCCCCGACACTCACAGTTACAAATAAATCTTAGGGGAAAAAACCCAAGGTGGACAGCTCCTGGCAAACAGCACCCACTGTTCACCTCTGGTCTCCACATACTTGCACACACATGTACATACACACATATGTGCATGCAAACCCACACGCAACAGTCACACACACAAAATTTTCCCATGTGTCTAGGTCTTTATGTGTAAGGGCTCCTTGAGATAGAAAATGTGATTGTCACTTTCCTTTCTCTGACTGTCTATGATAGAGACATGGGCTATGATGTCTGGCTTTGCCTCCCTACACCTAAGAAGGACCTTCTTGCCTTGGTGGCCATTCCTTCTGAGCTGTCTCCAACTCTGCAGCCTCCGCTGCTCCAGATCGTAACTGTACACAGGCCGTGTGCCTCAGCGAATCACCAAGACCTGGGGCTCTGAAGTAAGAGGATGCTCAGGGCCCTGGCTGTTCCCTGTTGTAAGTAAGAGGGGCCCAGCTCTGTCCCTTGGGAAAGCCCAGGCAAACACACATGTATGCGCATACACGCACGCGCGCACACACACACACTCATATGCGCGCGCGTGCGCATGCACGTGCCAACAAAGGAACTAAAGCAAGCTCCCAAGGAGAGCGTTGCCTCAGCCACTTTACGAAGAGCACACCTAGCTGGTTTTTGTTGCTCTTGTTCTAGGGACAGAACTTGAACCTTATGCAAGATAAAATAGGACAGACAGTGGGGTGGTGGTGCACACTTTTAATCCAGCAACTGAGAGGGAGAGGCAGGTGGATCTTTAAGTTTGAGGCCAGCCAGGTCTACAGAGAGAGTTCCAGGACAGCCAAGGCTGCAGAGAAACCCTGTCTTGGAAAGCAACAACAAGAACTAGGGTAGACAGCATGCTGCCACTGGGCTCCACCTCCAACCTCCCACTCTTCATTTATTTGTTTATTATTTTTTGTTTAGTGTGTGTATAGTAGAAGGCACATGACACATGCACACAGGGAGGTCAGAAAACAACCCTGTGCAGCTGGTTCCACCTTCACACGGGTTCTAGGACTCAAACTCAGGTCGCGAGGTTTGCACAGCAAGCACCTTACCCCCGAGTCATCCCTCGAGACGTCAACACTCCCTTTTGAGACAGGGTTTCTCTATTTAGCCCTGGCTGTCCTGGAACTTCCTCTGTAGCCCAGGCTAGCCTTTAACTCAGAGGTCTGCCTGCTTCTGCCTCCTGAGTGCTGGGATTAAAGGGATAACCATGCCCCCACTTTATGTCTGCTATTAACTCTGGAATAATAAAGGCAAATGGGCAAAATAAGATAAGAGTCCTCATGATCCCACAATCCCTTGCTGGCCAATCTTTCCTCTAAACACATCTGTAGCTATCTACGCATCTTCAAACCCAAAGCGGCCACACAGTGCTTCAGAGCCCTTCCCGGCTCAAGCTTCTGACAGAGGCTTCGTTTCGCTCTCTCACCATCCCTCAAGTTTTGCTCAGACAACTCTTCTGCACCCTCCCTCATGGAGGCCCATCAAGACCCTCCTACCCACTCCCTCACCCAGCATCCCTTGCAGTGCTGGCCATGTGACCAAACCTGCACAGGCTTGGAAGAAAGGGAGCAAAGGCCAGGCTTGTGTCACTGGGACACAAACACCACCGTCTGAACCTTTGCAGGCCATGCTGTACCAGGTGGAGCTTTCTGCCACCACAACAGCAGCCCCATGTCTGAAGAAGGCAGCTGTCCTGGGACCAGGAATATTACAGGCAACAAGAGTCTTTCACACACAACAGCCACATCTTGCCCCTCCACCACCTCTTCCTGAGGAAAAGTACATCTTGGACTGATCCCTGAGAAATTCATCCTTTGTCCTAAAACTGATGTAACAGGACCCTGCATGTTTGGAACTGGGTTTACTTTATGTTTTCTATCCAAAGAAACACATGTGATTACCCCAGAGACCTTCTCTTCCATCTCAGTAGTAGGGGCCATTGGCTATGAGATTAAGAAACATGGGACCTTTATTGGAGAATTTGTTGATAAACTTTTTATTATTTTTTTATTTTTGGTTTCTCTGTATAGTCTTGGCTATCCTGGAATTTACTCTGTAGATCAGGCTGGCCTCAAACTCACACAGATCGGCCTGCCTTTGCCTCCTGAGTGCTGGGACTAAAGGAGTGTGCCACCACCGCCTGGCTTGTTGGTAAACTTAATGAGCGAAAACTTGCTCACCTACAAGTAAAGCAGTAGATCACCACACAAATCCACGAGGCAGTGTACATGGAAAAGGCACGGCAGGCACTGGCTCAGAAGCGCCATTACCTCTGTGGCATTTGGAGGACTAATAGTGCCACGGCCTATATCTCTGCACGGGACATGATGTGTTGCAAGGGGCAAGAGCACAACAGACTGGGTGGAGAAGCGTGTGGTGCAGAGCATCTCTCGGCACTGCAGGAAAGGGAGGCAGCTCCAAGGGCACTGTGGATCTAAAGCCACTTGAAAAGAAGGCTCAAGCTCAGCCAGTTATGTGAGGGCATCTATCTCAACTGGGACAAGAACAGAGAGTTAACTAAGGGAGAACTCGTCTGCATGATGAACTCTTCCTCTATGCTCTACTACAATTACAGTGTACCTTCCTAAGAAACGATCAAGGTCCATTTGGTGGCTAACACCCACTGGTCAGTCAGCAGGTTATCTCCGATCCTTGCTCTGCATCTGGAATTGTCTGGTGATCAATTCTGAATAAGCGATTTGCAGCGATGAGCTGCCCAACTGAACTGAACTCGTTATGAGCTTGTAAATAATTACATCACCTTGCAATGAAGTGATGATTCAAACAGAAGAAAAAAGGAAAGGAACCTTCCAGGACAGGGCAGCTCCCCTCCCGACTGTCATGAATGTAGGGGTGAGGGCCAGAGCTGCAGCAGCCAGTCAGGGACAGTAGACAGTAGACAGGGTAGTAGAGAAAGCCTGGCCCAAGTAACTGCAGGCCTGGAAGCCACGCCCTTCTCAAGGTTCAAATTCCCAGTTTCCAATTCCTGTGGTCAGAAGCTTCTGGACCCCTCACAGTGGTGACTCACACTTCAGTAATGGTCGGTTCCATCTCCACTGAGACAGGCTGGGTGAGATTCTGTGACTGACTCACCAGAGTGAACCCCACATGGGACTGGGCAGCCTTTGGTCCATGGCATCAAGGCAATGATAGTGTGATCTAGATGCTCTAACAGCCCAAGTCAAATGCCAGTGCACAGGCAGGAGGACTGATTTGAGTTCAAGGCCAGTCTAGGGAGACACAAAAAGTTCCAATCCATATAAACCTTAGTGTGACACAGAGACTTTGTTCAAAAAAAAAAAAAAGCCAGGTGGTAGTGGTGCACACCTTTAATCCCAGCATTCAGGAAGCAGAGGTGGGTGGATCTCTGTGAGTTTGAGGCCTACAAAGCAGTTCTACAGAGCAAATTCCAGGACAGGCTATGCAGAGAAACCCTGTCTTGAAAATCCACAAGAAAGTGGAGAGCGTTGAGCAGCTCTACCTAAGAATCCAACATTCAAAACTTTGAGCCCCAAAAATCACACCGCATGTGTGATGACTCAGAGTATACAAACTTTATCCCATGCACAGAATCACTTAATATTACATATAAATCACCTTTACCTCGTTTGTGGAAGTGCATAGAAGAGGTACCTGAATTTCACATGTAGACTCTAACCTCATCCCCAAGATAGCTCTTTTGAGCCCAGTGGTGGTACACGCCTTTAATCCTAGCACTTGGGAGGCAGAGGCAGGCAGATCTCTGATTTCAAGGCCAGCCTAGTCTACAAGAGCTAGTTCCAGGACAGGCCCCAAAGCTACAGAGAAACCCTGTCTCAAAACAACAACAACAAAAATAGCTCTTTTGTATGCAAACACATGTGTGCATGTATGCATGTGTGTGTGTACAGGTGTGCATGAAAAGGTCAGAGATCAATGTAGGTGACTTCTTTGATTGCCCTCATTTCTTCCTTGACTATCCTTGTTTCTGCTAGCCTGACTCGACAGCAAGCCCCAGGGATCCTCCTGTCTTGGCTGCCCCTGCACTAGAATTGTAGGCAAGCACAGCCAGGTTTGGCTTTCTGAATTGGTACTGAAGATACCAGCAGCCATCTCCTGCACCCCAGCCCTTAGTATGTTTCATTATATATAAGCAGATGGTATCTCAAATCCAAAAGACTCTGGCACCCATCCTGAAGACCATACACAGGTCATGCTGGCTTGAGCCTGTTTCTCTACCCTGCACTAGGCTGTGTCCAGACTGGAGATTCCTTTATTTTACCTCCCAACAACCGAGTGAGGGGCAGAGCACAAGACCCTGGCTTCATCCCCAGCATACACACTGACACACAAGAACCAACTTAAAGGTGGTAAGACAGCACGAGGTCTTGGAAAAGTTCATGCCTGAGCTAAGAATAAACAGTGACCCAAGACTTCCCATCCCTAGGCCAAGGCAGACCAATGTCCATTGTAAGGTGAACCAACTACAGGCACACTGCACAAAACCATCTTCCGGAGGCTAAACACTGCAGCGTCGTGCTCATCACTCCCTGCACTAAAGAAAGAGATCGTTGGAAGCCTAGGCACTCGGGGGACTAGAACGTAAGCTGGGACCCTCCAGGTATCTCAGGGCTGACTTGAGACAGGTGACTGTCAGCAGCGCAACCCAAACGCATGAGATCAAGGAGCTGAGTGCACACGGGTGACGTCATCAGCTACCACAGCAGGTATGGAGGCGTGGTGAGCTCCAGGCTTTGAGAAGCCATATAAGGACAGCATTGTTCTTCCTTCCAGAAGTGGAAAAAGAATACCTGTCCAGAGTTTCTGTCTCAACAAAGAGGTGGCTGTCTCCCCTCCTAAGAGGAAGGCAACAGGGGAGGCCGACATCTGTTCCCGACGACAGCTCAAGTCTCACAGGACAACGGCTGCAAGGACCAGAAGCGTAAACACAGCCACAGCAGCTGCACCTGCCGGGCAACACCTTCGCCTGGAGGTGGAAGCTGTGGGCTGCAGTGGGAGGGAAGGGGGGCTCCACCTGCTCAGTGCACCTGCAGGCAGAGCTGCAAAGCTGTAAAGTGGGAGCAAGCCTCCCCCCAACACCACTAGGCTATGACCTGGGGAAGGAGTCAGGCAAGGTCACCTGGCATCACTCATGTGCTCCCACAGGTACCATACTCAAAACACTTGACATATCTGTCCCAGGGAGTGCTTGGCAGCAGTTAAAAAACAAAAAAGGAGATCAAGGATTTGCAATATAGAGATACCAACAGGTCTTTAGCTAGCTTGGCTCAGAGCCACTCAAAGCCCTGATGGGCCACGATAGGCCCTTTCCCAGACTGAACTTGCATTTCACAGAGGCCATTCCCAACTCTGGCCAGCAGCCAGCAATGCCACCAATTCCTAGGGGCAGCCTGATCTCACTGACCATGTCACTGTACCGCCAGTTCACTGAAAAGCAGAGAGGAGAATACAGGGCTCACACAGAATGCAGGAAGCGGAAGCCACAGAAGAGGTGAGGGCAATGCTCAGCACGAACTCCTAGGGGGTTCTTTCCTTCCCACTAAGCCTCCTTCAACAAGTCAGCAGGTATGTGTGTCTACGAATAGTCCCAGACACCCACTCATGGTACTGTGGAAGGTCAAAGTGGACAGACAGAGGTCAATGTGCAGAAGTCACTAGCTCCACACACCAGGCAAAAATGAGGTCACTGGTCATGGTGGCACTCACCTTTAATCCCAGTGAAAAAGAAGGCTTCAGGTCAAGATATTCTTGTATAATCTTCATACAAGCAGGGTGGTGGTAGCACACGCCTTTAATCCCAGCGCTTGGGAGGCAGGGACAGGTGGATCTCATTGAGTTTGAGGCTATCCTGGTCTACAACACAAGTTCTAGGACAGCCAGGACTGTTACACAGAGATACCCTGCCTTGAAAATAAAAATCTTCCTGCAGAAACTCTTAAAACTCCTACATTAAGGACGTGAAAGAAGCAGAGTGATGGCACAAGTAATCCCCCGGCTCAGGAGGAGGAGGAAGAAGATCAAGAGTTTAAGGCCAACCTGGTCTACACAGCAGTTAAAGGACATCTTGGGCTACCCAAGGCTTCATCTCACAATACTAAAAACAAAATAATAAAGAAATAACATTAAAGATGCTATTTCTAGAAGCAGTCTCTGCAAATGTGTGCTTATGCATGTGCTTGCGTGTGCATGTACATACATGTGCGCATATGTTGGGGGGTCCTTATGAAACTGTCTAGAACCTCGCTGCCCAGAGGCTCAGGCCAGGAGTGACTCAGCATGCAAAGCCATTTCCCTGGGAAAGCAGACCAGGCCCTCATTTGCATCGGTCCCCTCCTTTGCTTCCTTGTCTCCCTAAACCCAGCCTCTACCTCTCTTTCACCTCCGTGCTGGACTGTTTCCACCTCAGAGCAGACCCTGTTCCTAGCCTGCTCCCAGACAAGGGCCACCGTGGGATGGAACTTCAGCCTTGAAGCTGGACACCTGGCCTTCACCTTGATCCTCAGTCCTTCAGCCTGAATTCCCAGCATTCCCAGCGCCGGATGGCTGCTGTCACCAGAGGCCTGAGAGAACAGGCCCTGCTGGAGGATCAGGCACCCATGTGTCTTCCTTAGAACGCTCTTGGGCTCCACTGCTCTTCCATCTTGATGGCCTGGGACAGACCCTATTCTTACCTCAGGTTACCATTCTAATCCCAACATTCACCTTTCCCATCCTTGGAACTCCATTTCCCTACCTGCTGTTGAGTGGAGATAACGCAGCCACACTGCTGGGGCTCCTTGTCCAGGCACAAGGCCCCAGCTTACCCCTGTTAGAACGTGATGGGTCTATAAGCAAGGCTTCCGTGTCCACTGTAACCCTTCCACCACCATCAGAAATCAGCTCTCTAAGTCTTTCCCATGAGCCTCTGTGTCCACCTAAGGTCAAGAATCAGAATGGAGAGGGCAAATACGACAAACACATGTGGACCTGGATCTGGGTAGAGTCCCCCCCTTCCCCACACCCCCCGGGAGGCTCCTCGCAGTGGCAATGCCCTGCTGTCAGTCATTCTGCCAGCCCCACCCCCACCCCGGCCACACTGTCTTTAGTAGGCCTCCACCAGGCAGAAGCCTCAGGGCTGACCTGCCACAGCTGTGTGGATCCCTAGACTTCAAGGGCCATGCTACAACCACTATGGGGTCTCTCTTCCAGCCAGTCACCCAGTCTTGACCACACCCAGGAACCACGAGCTGGGACAGGCTGTGACCCTGGACCCTTGCGAATGCAGTGCCCATCACCTGGGCATTCTCAGGAAACTGGCCATTCCTACGGGTCACAAAGAGCTCAGCCCAGGCATCATATTCCCTGTCACTAGGAGCCCTCGGAGTTCACAGTCGTTCTCTGCCTCCCTTTACCTCCACCCAACCATGCTGGATATCGCTGTTTCCTTGGTAGTTTAGATCATGGAAACGGGTTGCTGGGTGTCCTTGGGCAGACCAGTAAACCGGTCTGAGCCTCGGGTCTTCTCACTTCTACACTGGAGATGCTGTTGTGGGGGCCAGTGACACAATCAATATGGACCTGGTAGGGAGCAAGCAGCTGAAAAACAGAACTGCTATTATTTTTGTGTCCCACTTTGGCACAGGACAGGATGTGGAGCAAGTGTCTGCTGAATGAATAAATGAAGGCCAGGTATTCCCAGAAGACCCAGTGTGACCCCAGGAAACGGCACTGGTTTTCATCATCTAGGTTGTTTGTCTGCTTTTTTCTTCCAACAAACTTACAGGTGAGTACTGGAACCCTTCAGTGAAAGGAGAACACCCCTCTCTGAGTCCCCGCCCAGGCTGCAGCCCACAGTGACCTTACTGCACACTCAGGGTAGAAGAACTTGCTGCCATGAGTACGTCAGCATGCAAACCTAAGTGCTAACCGTGCCACGCCACAGCTTAGATGGGCAGTACAGCGAGCCTCGCAGGCCAGCCCATGTTTGGTGACCCCTGTGCCCTCAGCTGTGTGACCACAGGTTTATCTGGGAACGCGGGCACGCTCCCTCCCTCCCAGGAGCAAAGACAGATCTGGCCAGTGTGGCCCTACAGGCATTGGGGCTTCAGTCCCTGACAGAGACTCCCACGATGCATCTTTTTTTTTCTTTTCTTTTTTATTGGTTGTTCAAGACAGGGTTTCTCTATGTAGCTTTGAAGCCTGTACTGGAACTCACTCTGTAGATCAGGCGGCCCTGGAACTCACAGAGATCTGTCTGCCTCTACCTCCCAAGTGCTGGGATTAAAGGTGTGCACCACCACCACCTGGCCCCACGCTAAGTCTTATCCAGTGCCCCCAACACCAAGCAGGCAGGACCCTGCTGCCTGGGGCCCCAAAGTCATCTGGGTGGACATAGCTGGTTGGGACCAGGTGAACATCCCTGCTGAACATCAGAGCTCCTTGCTGCCCTTCCCATGCACTAACCCAACCCTGGACCATGAAACTGAAATGTCACCAAGTGCTAGTAGCATGCACAACTTGGGAAAAGTCCTGAACTTATAGACAGACAGAACCAGGCTCCAGTTCCTTCTCTGCCCTGCTTTGTGACCACAGACCAAATCATCTAAACTCTCTGAACCCAACTGACACCAGTACCACCCCAGGGCTGCGAAAAGATGAGATTGCGCGCACACACACACACACACACACACACACACACACACACACACTCACACACGTCACCATACAGGGCCTCCATTAAAGCAGGCCACTGAGTGAGTTTGAGGCCAGCCTGGTCTATAGAGTGAGTTCCAGGACAGTCAAGGCTACACAGAGAAACCCTATCTCAAAACCGCTTCCCCCTTCAAAGCTGGGCCACTGAACTGGCAGACTCAGAGGCAGCTAGAACCACAGCCAGCGAATGACCATGGCCCCCATACTCTACTCTGAACAGTCAAGTTCCCTCTCTCAGGAGGGATCAATCAACAGCTACCAAAGTTGCACATGCACATTCCGAGTTGTGGGTATATGTCATGGAGGCACCCAGCAGTCATGGGGAAACTGAATGGGCCATGAGTTCCAACTCTTGGCATCAAAAGCCTTGCATGATGGTACTTAGCCTGACTCTTGAGAGAGACAGGAGGATCCCTGGGGCTCCTTGCCCAGAAAGTCTAGACAAATTGGTGAACTTCAGCTTCGGTGAGAAACTGTGTCCCCCAAAATATAGGAAGGGATCGAGGAAGACACCCATCCCTGACCTCTGACCTCCACACATCTACCCACTCACACACACACACACACACACAGGCCAGACAGATACACCTACTAGCACACACTTCTCTCTCAAAGGAGGAGAGCTAGGAGGATGGGGGAGCATGACAGGCAGAGGAGGGACATGGCATTATTTTTTAACCACAGATGTGTCTGTCATCTTGCAGTCTGACTCCATGTCTGTAGCTCAAACTGGTGGAAAATAGAGATGTTTGTCTTTTTTTTTTTTTTTTTTTGAACCTTGGTGCAGTCCCCAGTCCTCCTGCAGGGGAACCCAGATTCAAGACCCCCTTTTCCCAGGAACCTGCAGATATCCAAAACAGCTTGCTGGGGCTGGGTTGGGCTGGGCTCACTTCCCAGCAGAGACAGAGAAACAGTGGAAAAAGGAAGGAAGATAGGGAGGAGAGAGAAAGGAAGGGAAATAAAAAGGGACATTCGTGTCTGTGGGTGTTGTCCAGCAACTCGGAGAGCAGTGGCCTGGAAGTAACCCTGCAGGTTCTGCCCCGGTCTCACTGGCACATGTCACCACCAACCTCAGCGCTATCCCTGAGCAAAGTCACTGTTAGATTTATTTTACTCTGTGTGTTCTACCTGAATGTATGTGCATCCCACAGGTGCAATGTTTTTGCAGGCCAGAAGGGGGCATTAGGCTCCGGAGAAGTAGAGTTACAGGTGGTTGTGAGTCGCCTACCATAGATACAGATATTCACATTTCATAGATCACAGAGATAGATGTTCATCAGTATCTGTAAATGGAACCTCATGGAAGAAAGATCTAGAAGCAAACCTTTGAGGAGGGTGATGGGACTTACACACGATTGGCAGGAAATGGGGAACAGTCCTGAGCATATTCAGACAATGTAAACTTTCTTTGAGACAAAGTACCCTGTGTTTCAAGGCTGGCTTTGAACTCAAAATGTAACTAAGGATGACTTTGAACTTCTGATCCTCCGCCTCCTGAGTACTGGAACTCAGATACTCTCCTATGTCCAGTTTAATTCAGTACTGGGAAAAGAACTCAGGGCTTCATGGATGCTAGGCAAGAACTCTACCAGCTGAGCCACAGCCTCAGCCCCAAGTTTAAACGTCTGACAAAAAGCATTTAATTGCATATCATCCCTGACCCAGCACCTGGCTGCTCTCAGATTTTTAATTTGCCTGAGAATTGTGGGAAGACACGTAAGGACATTCAGCTGTGTATAGGGGAACATGTCCCCTGGGTTCTGTTTCCTTCCTTTAGCCTTCTTGCTGGGCACATGACAGAATGACCCGCAAGTATTTGGTTTAACATGTGTTTCTCTGGTGTAAACTCCCTTGTCAAGAATGGCCCTCTGGACCCCTGGACTCTGTGTGACTTTGGACAGATTCCTTAGGCGTCCTGAACTCCTAATTCTTCATCAGGGAAGAAATAAAGGCTCAGGGTATGCTTGCCTGGTTAATCCTCTCTGAGAATACTGCCGTCTGGGTTCCCCAACTCCATGACAGAGCACCAGGTCAGTACACAGAACCTGAGTTCCACCCCCAACTCCACCATAGAGAAAGTCTTCCAGCTAGCAGACTATGATGATGTAACTATTCTCCTGAGTCTCAAATCACACACACACACACACACACACAGCCAGAATTCTGTGCTTTTCTGTCTCCATTAGAGGACAGAGTGATAAGCTACCATCTCCCCCTTCAGCTTCTTATTCTTTATGTTTTGAATGTTCAAACCCCAGCACGAAACCCCAGAACCTACTGGGCTCCTATAGAAGGCAGACTCCATCATCCTCCTTCCTTCTGATGGTACTGGGCTCTCACCCAGACCTTTTTACTAAGCCTTCAGCATCCCATACTCTAGGTAGGCCAGGGGACCCGCTTGCTCCTCAGCCCTCCCATCTCCAGGACAGAATTCAACTTCTCACCCTGTTGTCCTAGCACCTTGGGTCAGCTGACCTGGATTGTGCACTTGGCCTTTTATGGCCTCAATCAATGTTTACCTGTCTGTCTGCCCAGGGAGAAGGCATGACAGTGTGTGGCAGCAGAGAAAGTTCATTCATCGAGATTGAGCAGCACCCGGGGACAGGGCAGACAATGCCCTTGTGTGGAGGACCCTAGAGTGGACATATACCCATGCCGGGCCATGGGGTCACCTGTTAGGACAGGAAGAGAGCCTCACTGGAGATGTGCCCTAAGAAGGATATGCTCATTAAAGGCCCACAGAAGTAATGTCCTGTCTCACTGACCACCTCCTGCCAAATGGGTCTAGTTACCATCTATCATTTGCCACACCTGAGGACTTCTCTGGCTGTCCTAACACATAGCTGGCCTTGCCCTGGTCCCCATATGGGGGTGCTTCCTCATTGCAGTCCCTTGTGAATGTTTCCTCTTCTGAAGAAAAAAACACTTTCTCAGTACCCTAACTTTCACCTTTTCCGGCACATCGGCTTTCACCAGATAGCCTGGTGGGCTCTCCTTCACTGCCCTTCCCAGCATGCTAAGTCTCCTCGCAGGCAGAGTAACTGGGCACCAAGTTTTCTCCCATCTCCAGAAAAACAGGTTTGCTTGGCAGTGCCCAGAGGCTGTTTTGTATTGTCACAACCTAATGTTGACACTAGGTAAATCAGCTGCCCTCTTCGTGCCACCCTGTGCCCTGGCCACCTTGCCCGCCCCTCCTGCCTGCCTCGAAGCCAACAAGAAATAGGCCGGGAATGTATTTGCTGACACTGTTCCCCTAAGGCTTCGCTTCAGCCAACCAAGGGTAGGACAAAGAAAGCAGCCACACATGTCCAGTCCAGACCCACTGCTGGCTTCCTGGTGGCCACTACCAACAAAAGCCGGGCATCGTTCAGAACTTCCTTGAAACAGTTTCTGAATTGTTCTAGGCAGACAGCAAAACAGTGACTCTCTCGTGGGATCCTCTCCGTCAGCCGCCGGGGAAGCTAGAGCCATCAATTGTCCACGAATGTAACTGACTCACTAAAAACAGGATGCTTTCCAGGGAGAGGGGGAAACACTGTCTGTGGCAGGGGCAGCTCTAAGTCTCACGGGCCAATATGTCCTTTAACTACCCCCTCCCTGCCACTAAGAAAGAAGTGATGGGAAGGGAACATGAGACAGGATGGCCAGCTGTACCCTGTTTCTCTTCTTTCAAGACAGGGTCTCCTGTATTCCAGGTTGGCCTCCAACTCAATATGCAGCCAAGAATGAGCAACTTTGAACTTCTGCCCCTCCTGTTTCTTCACAAGTGCTAGCATAGCCGGTGGTGGTGGAACACCACTTTAATCCCAGCACTAGGAGGCAGAGGCAGGCGGATCTCTGTGAGTTCGAGGGCAGCCTGGTCTACAGAGTGAGTTCCAGGATGCTAGCATTACAGATGTTCTCTGTTATCCCTGGTTTATTCGGTGCTGGGAGTTGAACTCAGGAATCTGTGTGTATTATCCAGCCACTCTACCAACTGAGCTACATCTCCAGTCCACAGTCCCAGCTTTCTTTGCTTTCAGTGAATCCAGCAGTAATTCATTTCTGTATGTCAGTCACCTTACAGAGACCAGCATGCAGGCAAACCCTCCTTCCAGAGTTACTTATTCCAAATGCCCAAGCTATGACAGGCAGAGCCCACAGACTACCGTGAGTCAGGATACAAATACATGAGATCATTTCAGACAACCAAGGGTTTAGGACAGAGCAACTGATCAGTGAGATGACAAGAAGCGTTAAGACACAGAGGACTTCTCACAGGTGCCCAAAGATGGGGCTCCAGCTAGACACCTGCAAAGAGCATTCTGTTGATCTCTTATAAACTTCCCAGGAATCAGGCGGTGGTGGCACACGCCTTTAGTGCCAGCACTCAGGAGGCAGGGGCAGGCAGATCTCTGTAAGTTCAAGGCCAGCCTTGTCTACAAAGCAGTTCCAAGACAGCCAAGGCTACAAAAAGAATCCCTGTCTTGAAAAACAAATAAACAACCAACAAACGTCCCAGTGCTTAAAGAAATATCCCTACAAAAAAGGATCAACTGTGGCTGGGGTGGAGGCAGAGTGTTGCTTAAAACACACAAAGCCCAGGGTCCCAGTGCCAGGACTGGAAACAAAAGTAACTTTAAATACTAACTAGGAGACAGCTTAGAAGAAGATTAGCTTAGAAGATTAGTTAAATGAGCTTGTCACCAAGTTGGAAAATGACACTCTGCATTTTCAAGCGTGGGCTGGAAGCCAACATCCTCTGGCAGGGTACACATTTTTGAGTTAATAAAAATAAAAAATAAGCATGGTGCCATAGGTTCATAAACCTAGCCTCTCAGAAGAGCTCAAAGAAAGCCTGGTCTATAGAGTGTGGGACCCTGTCTCTAAAATATAAAAAAGTAAAACCAAAGACAACCTTTAAACCTAACTGAGAAACAGCAGCTAAGTTCAGCATCAGCCCGGTGCCCCTGAGCTCAGAAGGTAAAGGTGTGATGGTTAGGTGTGACCCTATGGTCCCTAAAGCTTAAGAGTGTTGAAATTTAATCCCCATTGTGAGTTATTTAGAACTCAACCTCACTGTGGTACTTAGAGGCAGGTGACTAAAATGAGACAAGGTTGTGAGTGTACACTGACCCGGAAGTGTCACATACACAATGCATGTCTTCTGCCAGCAAGATGGCTGTCACTCCGTCTGAGGCATTGTGTTATTCGTAACAGAAAACAGACTAAGAGTCAGCACTCAGGAGTCAGAGGCAGGAGGACTGAAAATGCAAGGCTAGCCTCTACTACATGGCGAGGGCTTACTTAAGAAAAAAAAAAAAGAAGGTGCTGGGCAGTAGCGGTACACACCTTTAATCTCAGCACTCGGGAGGCAGAGGCAGGTGGATCTCTGTGAGTTCGAGGCCAGCCTGGTTTACAGAGCGAGTTCCAGGATAGCTAAGGCTTCACAGAAAAACTGTGTCTAAAAAATTTTAAAAAGGGGTTCAGTTGGTAGTGCTGGTCTAGTGTGCACAAAACTGTGAGTTCCAGCCTTAGCAGCAAATAAACTGGGCACAGTGACTACACCTGGACTCCCAGGACTCCAGAGGTGAAGGGAAGAGGATCAGGAATTCAAGATCAGGCATTCATACCATCCCCAGCTACATAGTGAGCTTGAGGCCAGGCGAGGCTACATGAGACACTGCCTCAAACACAAAAAGCAAGCCTCAAATCCTGGAGAATAGAAGGGGTGAAAATGGGGGGAAGTAGGGGAAAATGAGGAGGTGGGGAGAAACAGACATGGGAGGTCAGGAGTACACACCTGCCCCATTTAGGACGACACTAGATCCAAAGCCAGCCAACTGCCCCAGATGTATCCAAGTATCCAAGTGGATACTTGTAGAACAACAACAGTAGGCATACAGAAAGCTACTCGTGGGTCTCCTCCAAAACATGCTCAAAAGGAGTGGAACTCAAGACAGCAGCAGCACTGCTGAGGAGCTCAGCAGTCTCCTGGGTGGGGTTCCTTCCCACCAGGCTAGACCGGAATGTATTTCACAAACTCAACGAACTGAGGTGCAGAATGGTGGAGGAGCCTGTAGGAAGCCACACAACCAGGAAGTGACCACTGGGACATAAGCCTCAGTTTCTCTATCTGAAACCAGACCTCCTGCTCCCCAGAGGTTAGGTGATTCTTCAGCCTAGAGCAAGGTTCACTGACCCCTTCCCAAAGTAGGAAGGAGATTGGCCTTCTAGGAAGCTGCAGCTGGCTCCAGGCCACAGTAACAGTGTTACGAACTGCAGTGGCAACGACAACAAGAAACAACAACACTTTGCAGGGTGGCTCAGTGCACTTCGGAGCAGCAATTAACAGTTTACAAAGCCACATGCATCTGCAAGACCACAGGGTTGGCGAGGACAGTAAAAGTGATACAAAGCGCTGACTGGGGGAAGCGCTTACAAGGCCGACCTTCCTGAGGGTCCCTAAGCCCCACACAAACATCCGAAGTAAGGAGCAAAGCAGACGCCTCTGGGGTGTCCAGCCCGGCGGGTCCTTACTCCTGGGCGTGAGCAAGTGGCAAAGACTTGAAGAAGTGCTGGTTTGGTCTGCCCGAGTCTCCTAAGAAGGCCCTTCTGCTGCCCTCTTGAAGACGTGCATCCCTCCCCCCAAGGTCCCAGCGGGGCAGATGCGAAACCTGGACTCTGTCGGAGACAGGTGTAAACCACCAGGTCGCCGCAGGGACGGTGCAAATCCCAGGATCCCCGAGGGAGGGACAGATGCGAACTCCCGGGTCCTCGCGGGGACAGGTGCCGACGCCATCTTCCGCCTGCGGCCCGGGCTGAGCCTGGCCGCCCTACGCTGGCAGTGCCGCGCCCTGATCGCAGCCGCACAGCGTAGAGCCCGATTCGCGCCCCCTAAGGCTTCGACACCGAGGGAGCGGCGACAGCAAGGGGCACTTGCTCATCGTGTCCTGGGGGCGGGACGCAGGGGCTCACCCCCATTGCACGGATGAGCGGCGGGGCACGCGGACGCGGCTAGCACCTTCTGGGGTGGCAACCAGGGAGGGGACGTTTCGGAGCCGGGGCCACCGAGGGACTTGGACACCGGTCCCCAACCTTCCAGCCGCTTGGCCTGAAGCTACCTGGCGCTTACCTGCCGGGCTGCGCTGGCGTAGCGGTGGGCGAGCTGCCCGAACACCTCTCGGTCCGGACTGCGGTGGCAGAGTCGGGGGCGCTGGCCGGAGGCGGGTTAATGTGAGCGGCGGGCTGGGCCCTGATAGGTGGCCGCGACAGCCCCACCCCTTTCCCCTCTCGACCCAGCTCGAGATCCCGGGCCCCACCAAGTGGCTACAGGACCGCTGAAAGAGCGCCGTTAACTTGCCGACGTCTCTCCGTCACCTGCAGACCTGACACGGTGTCCGCGCCAGTGCGTCTGCGAGCGCGCGCTCCGCATCCGATTATCCCACAGACATCGCCGCTGGCCAGGTCTGCGTGTATCATCCAAGCTAGGGTCCTCACTCTTAAGTGCTCGGTGCTTTTTATCCTGACCACTTACCCACGAAGGAACTGAAGCTCAGAACAGGCGACAGCTTGATTGATAAACGAGTGAAGTCAATGTTTAAAACTCCGCGCTCTTTAGGTTGCCCACACTTGGGAGTTAGGTGTCTTTAAATCTTCACGAATGTCAAAAGTTCTTCCCAGAAATCAGCTGTGAAGCCCATAGCTTTCCTGTGCTTTCGCCTGCTGCAAGCTTCCCGCCGCACCTCCCAGCCTCCCCTCCCCCTTTCCCCTCGTCGGAAGTCGTGTCAGCTCGCCTAGCCCTCCAGCAAAGGCTAAGGGTGAAGGAGGGAATCGATGGGAGGAGAAATCTGGAATTACAGACGGAGTGGGAGGAGTTGAACCCCCAGTGCCCTGGACCGGGAGCTCCAAGGTGTGTTGAGGTGGAGGGCTTGACCGAATTACAAAGTAACCATTATCTAGACAACAACAAAGCTTGTTTACCCTAAATCAGCTCTTTTCTCGGGGTAGCAGAGGTC
Source organism: Ondatra zibethicus (assembly GCA_004026605.1). NCBI lineage: Eukaryota > Metazoa > Chordata > Mammalia > Rodentia > Cricetidae > Ondatra > Ondatra zibethicus. The sequence continues at coordinate 75,826 of PVIU01006769.1, forward strand.
AGGGTCTGGGGCAGGAGCTTCCTACTGGGCGCTTCACCAAGCTGTTGGCTTAGCTCTTCCCTCCCGTCAGGAGAGGGGTGATGCTTGGGCTCCCTAAATGTTCTCTTGACATGGGACGAGAGCCCCCACCATATGTTAGAGGGTCCCAGTCAGAATTTAATCTCAGAGGCCTTCCTAACTGCCACTCGGACCCTTCCAGCTTTGTGGTTCTTCCATCACCTCCGAGCTCAGAAACCAATTTAACCCTGACCTTTGCTCCTAGCCACCAGGGATTGCCACAGCCTGGGGGTGGGGGGGTTGAGAGGGAGCCTCAAGGCCTCTCTGTCACTGCATTTTACAGATGAACAGATGGAGACTTAGAAGGGAGGCAATGACAAGAAGTCTCACGGGTCAGAAAGACCTGAAGTGTTTGAAGATGGGTACAACGGCATCTGGAGGCAAAATGCCAGGCACATAGTAAGTGTTCCGTAAACATTAGCAGAGGAGAAAGGAGGCCAGTTTGAGGTCAGATGAGAATTTAAGGGCCCGGGGGAGGGGTGAGTGAAACTATTTAGAAAATATTTAGCCTGCGAGATCCCCAAGGCAACATACTGATCAAATGGAGAGGGTAGGCAGGTGCACTGGCTCAACCCTGCATGCTCTGCCGCAGAGAGGTGGGTTCTGGGCAAGACAAGGAGAAATCATTTAGGTTAGAAAGGAAAGGTGGGTGTATTGATACTCACCTGTAATCCCAGGATTCGGGAGGGGGAAGCAGGAGGGTGAAGGAGTTCAAGACTGTCCTCGGTTATATGGTGTGTTCCAGGTCAGCCTGGGATCCGCGAGAGCCTGTCTAAAATGAATTTAGAAAAGAAAAAAAAAAAGAGAGACAAGTGAAGGAAAATAAGGCAAAACTGCTTAAATATAAGTGTATCTCTCAGCACTCAGGAGGCACACGCAGGTGGATCTCTCTGAGTTCGAGGCCAGCCTGAACTACAAAGTGAGTCCCAGGACAGCCAAGGCTACACAGAAACCCTGTCTCAAAAAACCTAAGGAAAAAGAAGAAGGGGGAGGAGGAGGAGGAGGAAGAGGTGGTGACTTCCCATTAGTGCCCCCAAAGGCTCTAGGTCATCTGCAAGAAATTATAAAAGAGATAATAATGGAGCCCACTGCTGTCGGTCCCCAGGTTCAGCACCTTCCACTTTCTGTTTTGTGGGGGGTAGAACAATCATGAAGTCAGAGGACAACCCTCAGGAGTCAGTTCTCTCCTTCACCATGTAAGTGCCATGTTCTGTCCCAGAGCGACACGCGACCTGAGAGGACCATGACTCAAGCAGGGACTTGCCCCTTTCTTCTCTGAGGGCATTTATCCAGAGGTGTAGCCTGCGGTAACCTCTGGGTCCTCATAATCAACCCCGCAGCCTTTGGTGCACAGTTGTATCCATTCAAGGATTGGAGACCCAGCTGACACTCAATGGAAGAGCACTGACTTCAAGTCAACTTTTAGCCTGGAGCTGACTTTGGAGCCTTTGTTTAACACACACTGGTAGAGGCTGGGGCAGTGGCAATCCACATTCTATAAACCGAGTCAGAAGGCTTGAGAGTTTCAGGCCAGCCTGGGCTGCATACTGAGAACCTGCCTCCAAAAACAAAAAATGGGTTGGTTTGGTAGAGTACTGCCATAGCACGCCTTTCCTGGACCTACCCTTCACCAATGGGGCTAGACTGGCTAGCCAGCCATGCCCACGGATCCCTCTGTCTCTGTGTCCCCAACACTGGGATTCAAACCAGCACTGACACACCCGGATCTTCACATGGGTGCTGGGATTGAACTCAGCAATGGCTTTACCAACTCAGCTGTCTTCCTAGCCTTGTAGTTACACTTGCATGAAGCTCAAAGCAAGGCAAAGCTCATCTATGGACTGAGGGGAAAATAATGGAGACAGGTATTGTTGAAAAGAGAGCACAAGAGGACTTCTTGGGTGACAGAGGTGAGCCTATTCGGCACACACACAGTCCGCCATGCACCGAGTCAAATGTTTGCCAACTCAATACTATGTTGAAACCAAGCCCACAAAGAACAACAGATTAGATTCAAAATGTTCAAAGATGAGGATTTTTTTCACCGAGATTTGGATCGACAGCTGTTAGGGAGACTTAGCTAGCTGAGAGCATGGTGGTCTGGAAAAGGTCAGATTCACTGGTGACAGAAAGAACCTTGTAATTGAAAACAGTCCCACCAGAATGGGCAATGCAGCTTGCCCAGTTTGGTGCCATGGCTAGTTCATAGCAATTTAATATAGATATGCGTCAGGCCAAAAGCCAGTGGCTGGAGTGACCAAAATAACCTGTTTTGGCGTGCATGGCCTGTCAGGGGATGGACAACAGGCCTCCACTCTGTCAGACAATTCCAGGAATCCAGGGTCCTGTGATAGCTGGCCCTGCAGCATCGTGGAGGCCTTGAGCAACAGGCTGTGGACGTCCCCTGGTTATCGTTCAAGTCAGGTCTGGTGGGAGGCAGTGGACCCACATGGTGTGGACAGGAAGGAGCCCCAGCCCTGCGGAATCTCCTCCCATCCAGAAATAACATCCTCTACCAGGCAGCTTATCGGTGAGATAGCAGGTTTTCTCAAAACAGTCCCAGCTCCAGAACCTCCACCGTGCACCTTCAGCAAGCACGGGCAATTAGGGATGTGCACAGGTCTGCTCTCAGGGCACCCCTGAGACAGGCCTCTTCTGGCCCAGCTCCCTTCCTCTCTGACGGTGTTTGCTCTCCTGCACACAAAGAGCCCTAAGCAGAGATCTGCCTCACAATGGATCTGCCTCATCCATCCTCCCAGCCCTGCTATCCCTGTGTCACAGAGGAAGATCAGATCAGGCAGGCCACCCCCAAGGTTCCACAAGAGGCAGGAACCAGCTTGCCACACTGGCCCATGGGCCTCCCTCTCTCAGCCTTTGCCAGTTGCTGCTTCTCCTGCCTCCAAGAATGATGAGGACCAAGAGGAACAGAAGGCGTTTCTGGACTTTTCCTCTCACGGGAAATCATCTGTTTGTCTTTAAAGTTCTGTAGGCATGTCTTTTCCTTTGGGGGAAGTTTATATGTTACTGTGTTCCCCTGAATAGGGAAAGAAATGTAGATAGAGCTTTATAGTTTGTGGTGTGTGCATACATGCATACAGGTGCATGTGCAGGTACAGGTGCGTGTGCAGAGAAGCCAGAGTGGGATCTCGCGTGTCCTGCTCAATTGCTCTGCTTTATTCCTTTGGACCAGGGTCTTTAACTGAACCAGGGGCTAGGCTAGTGACCAGCAAGCCCCAGAAACGCTCTTGTCTCCACTCACCACAGCACCAGGGTTACAGGTGCACAGGAAACCGTGTCCAACTCTCCACACGGTGCTGGGGTCTCAACTCAGGTCCTCGCGCCTGTACAGCATGTGCTCTTACCCACTGAGCCATCCCCCCAGTCCAGATAAATGTAAATAAAAGCAGCAGTGGTGCCAGCCAGCGTGGACGACACAGGGTGGGCAAGGCCAGGTCAGAGCCTCAGCCTGATCTCTAAGAGGATGTGGATGTCACCTTTAGTTGGGGTATCCAGGGGTTGTAATTTTTCACTTCTTCCTTCCCTCCTTCCTTCTTTTCTTTTTTGTTTGTTTGTTTGTTTGTTTGAGACAGAGTTTCTCTGTGTAGCCCTGACTATCCTGAAACTCACTCTATAGACCAGGCTGGCCTCGAACCCCACCTGCCTCTGTCTCCTGAGTGCTGGGATTAAAGCGTGCACCACCACCACCTGGCTAGTTTCTCTTTACCGGAACAAGATCCTCTGACAAGAGCAACTTCAGGGACAAAAGTTGCTCACAGAGGGACTGAGTTGGGGGGGGCGCTAGGACATGGAAGCAGGCAGGGACAGCGTGGTGGCAAGAGCAGGAAGATGGCTCCTCTTGCATCTGCACTCAGGGAGACTGCAGTGAAGATGGTTTTGCTGTCTGGCTCCCATTCTCCATTTATACAGCGCAGGATTCCAACCTAGGAGTGATGCCCAGAGACCCATCTCCTGGGTGATCACCTTCTGTCAAATTGACATTTAACACCATCATATTAGGTATTTCAGGTCAGGACATGGGAAGATTCATGTGAACAAGGGTAAGAACGTTAGAAATCCCAAGTGTGGGTACTCCTACTCAGGAAATGCTACTCCCTCAGCGTTGGAGGACAATGCAGCAGTTAGAGTTGCTGCCCTTGCAGGGGATCTGAGTTCGTTCTCACCACCTGGTTCCCAAATACCTATAGCTTCAGGGGACCTAGTGTTCTTTTCTGGCCTCTGAGGGCACAGGTATGCATGCACGCGCGCACACACACACACACACACACACACACACACACACGGAGGGCGATGGTGGTGGTGCTGGTTTTTCGAGACAGGATTTCTCTGTGTGACCTTGGCTTTCCTCACTCTGTAGACCAGACTGGCTTTGCTAAATCAGAGATCTGCCTGCCTTTGTCTCCCAAGTGCTAGGTAGGATTAAAGGTGTGCACCACCATCCCCCGCTGAGAATTTTTTTACTTTTTTTTTTTTTTTAAAGAAAGGAAGAAAAGGATGACCTGGCACTTTGCCTGAGACAGAAACCACTGTCAAGTACAGTACTGTCTGTCCTTGGCAAGGCCTGGGCCAAGCACGAGCGTGTGATGTTGGGGGTTCTGTCGGGCAGTCTGAAGGAGGCCTGTGTTAAGTAAGCCCTGTGCTGGCTGCTTTTATGTCAGCTTGACACAAGCTAGAGTCACTTTGGAAAACCGCCATCAGAATGACTTTGGTGCATTTTCTTGATGGATGATTCATCAACCAACCCTTGGGCTGGTGGTCCTGTGGGCTATGAAAAACCTGGCTGAGCAAGCCATGAAAAGCAAGCTGGTAAGCAGTGCTCCTTATCAGTGTGTGACTCCCAACTTCTAGGTCCCTCATTAGAGCATCCACAAAGCTCCCTGCACCTCCTCAGTGTGACTCTGGAGACACATGGAAGGCCTATCACCCTTATCCCCAGGGAACTCCTGATCTAGAGGAGCAATTGCAGCTGGTAAAGAAAGTCCAATACCCACTATAAAAGCCAGAGTCGTTTTTATTTTATTTTTCGATTTATTTTATTGTATGTGTAAGAGTGTTTTTGTCTGCATGTATGTATGTGTGTCTGATACTCACAGAGGTCAGAAGAGGCAATGGATTCTTAGAACTGCAATTACAGATGGCTGGGAACTGCCATGTAGATTCTGGGAACTGACCCTGGGTCCTCTGCAAGAGGAACAAGTGTTTCTCCCACTGGACCATCCCTTCAGCTCCTTGAATTCTTTTTTTTTTCTCTCTCTCTCTCTTCTTTTGGGGCAAGACTAGAGTTCTGAGAGAAGGAACAAAATGGAGACACAGTCTGTCAAGTAGAGGACACCTTAACTGGAATCCCTAGCCAAGGTTTCCCATTGGCCCTGAGTCTAATTATGTGGGACTCAGGAGCTGGAGACCCTACTCAGCCTCCCAACCACTAGGTGGTCCACAGGGCTAGGGCGTGGAGCTTGGAGTAGCATGGGAAGGTCCTGCGGAGAAGGCTCGGCTCTCGTTCTTACACTTCCCAGGCCTCATGGCTTACTCGATGGCAAGATGGCAAAACTCACCTGTCCAGCTGCCTGGTCTATAAGAGCCTTGGGTGCTGTCTGCAGGTAGGAGGTGTGAAAAATACAAAGGCTGGAGGAAGGACAGGGTTTGTCACAGGCCAGGGCCATATGCCTCACATGGCTTGCAGTGGTAAAAGCCTGGATGCTCCATAGCACACACGGCCAGATGCACAACTCCTTCCCCAGGACAGCCCAAGACCCAGGCTCCTGGAGGACACGGTTCATGGGATTCAGATGAGTGGGTCCCACTACATCCTGGGAGGGATCCTGGAACTGGGAGAAGGGGGGTGGTTTCCCTGCATACTCCCTCCAGGAAACCAGTCTTCCTCGGACCTTCACCGTCTTCTATTGTAACTCCCTGGGTCACAGATGCACAGCTCTGGGCAGGCTGGGGGGACAGGCATGTGACAGGCTGGCTCAGTGATACCCCGAGCCTCTGTGGTCTGCATTCCCCACTCAGCCTCTGCCTCTCCTCTTCTGAACATCCACAGCCCACTTGCCTCCACCTTCCATAGAAGAAAGGACATCAAATGTGGCGCCTCCTCCTGGCAGGCTTAAAGTTTTCTCTGGACTCTTCCGACTCTCTGTGGCTTGTAGGGGTCCAACCCCAGGAAATATGGGGAAGAAACCAAAACCAAAACAAACAACAAAAACAAAAACAGAACAGGAGGCCTGGGCTGTAGGTGAGGTGGGGAGCGGGAAGATCTGCCGCATCTCTCAAAGTTGGCTCCTACTAGCTATGCTGAAGGCCATGAGCTGGGGTGGGTGTGGGGAGGGGGCTAAAAGGTGGAGAGTTAAGAGCAGATTTCCCAGTCCGATAGAGAGGATCTGGGCTCTGGGTTCTCCCCTTCCAACCCTTTGTCCCATCCCCACTCATTAGGGAACCTGAATCTTGAACCTTAGTTTGCTCTTGGATGAGGAGACCCACTCTGGGCAGTGGTCCTTACTTAAGGTTACTCTTGCATGAATAACAAATAGTGTCTTTCTTTTTTTTCTCTACTCTTTTTTTTAAGATTATTTATTTATTATGTATACAATATTCTGCATGCATGTGTACCTGCACCCCAGAAAAGGGCACCAGATTTCATTATAGATGGCTGTGAGCCACCATGTGGTTGTTGGGAATTGAACTCAGGACCTCTGGAAGAAGAGTCAGTGCTCTTAATCGCTGAGCCATCTCTCCAGCCCCCAAATGGTGTCTTTCTAATGCCATCTTAGAGAGGGCCATGTAGGGAGGCAGTGTCCCCTTATGGTTTGCAAGGCAGCTCTCCAGGATACAAATCCATCCTTTTTGTTATCATCTTTCCTCCTCACAGACTGAACACCCACCTAGCTTTACCTGGGAAAGACAAGGGGCTTAATCCAGTGTGAGGGCACAAGGATGGAGGGGGCAGAAATGAACAAGAAAGGGAGTGGGGAGAAGAGGGAACAGACAGCCCCCCACCAGGGAGCAGTCCTGTCGGCTGCTATTCCTGGAAGATTGCCAGTTGAAGACCTGCCCATTCCCACAACACTGGCGACACAACGGCGCTTTCATTGTTGAAATGTCTTCTTGAACCATCAGCCCTGGGGAGCTCACCCAGCATCTACAGGGGCCGTGAGCTGCTGTTGCAGAGCTGGGAGATAGAGATGGGATCGGCGATTGTGCAGTCATTCATCCCTGCCAGGTTTATTCCCAGGGATTGGTTCCCGGCCTGCCAGCCTCACCATCAGGACCACAGTAGCATTCGGAGTCTCTCTGGCTGTCCGTGGGCCAGGTTCACTTCTGGACTCCAGACTGTCCTAGGATAGCGCCCCCGTGCAGAGATTTTCAAGGAATTCTTTCTAGACAGCGTGCTAGAGCGCATGCCTCAGCATACGCCCACTGCAGCAGCTCACCCACAGGGCAAGGTTTATTGAATACCTTCCAGCAGGCAGCGGGGCAAGGTCCGGAATGTCACGCAGTCTTCTCTCTTCACCCGGCCCTATGTGCAAACACAGAAGACTTCTGGGCCTCTCAACAGCAGGAGCGGATTATATTAAATGGTTCCACTAGATGGTGCTAAAGGCAAATGATTAGGAATGGAAAAGGCACTGGGGCTGGGAGGTGATGGGTTTTTTTTTCTTTTACAGAAAGTGAATCAGCACTTCAAATCCAGGTGCTTCTGTTGACAAATGGTGCACACCTTCACAACTTCCTCTTGTTTTTTTCCCCTAAAACATTTATTCTTATTTTATGTGTATGGGTATTTTGTCTTCATACATGTATGTGTACTGTGTCCGTGCAATGCCAGAGGGGGCATTTGATTCCTTAGAACTAAAATTATAGATGGTTGTGAGTTACCATGAGGATGCTGGGAACTGAACCCTCATCCTCTGCAAGAGCAGTAAGTACTTTTAGATACTAAGTCCATATTCTCAACCTTCTTACTGGTGAAAATATAATAGGGATCGACTACAAAATGTGGGTCATGCAGATTTGCCCTGAGAAGAATAAACAACCCTACACACACACACACACACACACACACACACACACACACGCACACATGCACACACACACACCACAGGTCCTCCAGGGATTAAGCTCAGCACCTTGTATGTACATGCTAAGCATGTGTTGTTTGATAAGACTTTCCTTGGGGGTAGACACTACACATAGGTCTACTCACCCCAGAAAAGGAGCCCATGACAGACCAAATGATGGAGTCCACCAAAGCACAACTTGGTAAGACGTTAGTTTTATTGGGGTTACTTAACTTGAATATGGGTGGGGGGCTACTTATAGGAGCAGAAGTGACTCAAAGACAGTTGCAACACCAAAGCCCACCCAGCACAGGTGACAGCTCACAAAGCTGGCAACACTGCACAGCCTACAGGCAGCTCAACATGTCGGAGAGTGTCCTTTCCAGGTGCCCTCGGTTGAGCTAAGCCTCTTCCAGGCAGCTCAGCTGGTTTCTGCCTCTTTCAGGCAGCAGTCTGCCCTCAAGAGTCTTCTTGGCAGCTTGGCTTTTCTAGTCTGAAGGGAACTCAGCTTTTATTGTTTACTCTGGCAGGGCGGGGCCTAGTGATGCTGGTCAGTTTCAGGGACTTCCTAAAGTTAGTTTGAGTTGTTTACCTTCCTGTTTAAGGAAACTAACCCAGCCCAAGAGTGAATTATTTCTAGGGAAACCTGCTGGTCAGCTTTGGATCATTAACTAGCCACAACCTAAAACAAATCACCGGAGAAGAAAAAGCCTCAATGGAGGAGTCCTCTACACCAGCTTGGCCTGTGAGATTATCTGTGGAGGTCTGTCTTCTTGTTAACCAATGTAAAATTACCTAGCCCACTCTAGGCAGCACCAGTTCCCTGGCAGGGTCCTGAGCTGTATAAGACTGGAAAGAGCTAGATGAGAGAAGCGGTTAAAAACCTACCATTTCCCCGTTGCTGACAGTAGGTAGGATGAGACTTGATGTCTGCCTCGGCTTCCCTAATGAGGGACCATGAATGGGAATTAATTATAAGCTAAATAAACCCTTTCTTGCCCTAAGTTACCTTTGGTCGGGGTATTTTATCAAAGCAACAGAAATGAAACTGGACTAGGAAGGAAGGAGATTCAGTTAATCAGCACTAATATCATTGTATTTCCTTACCAATGAATTGATCGGAAAGTGTCAGAGACTTAACTGCTCTGTGGGAAAGCAGGGCAGCAGGCTGGCTCTGGCCATGGGTCAATCTTGTCTGATGTGTTGATTGCACTCCCTGCTTTTGCTCCGTTCATTTGATCAGTTTTGTGCATTTCTCAAAATTGCCAGCTTTCCTTAAAACAGTGGTTCTCAACTTGTGGGTTGTGATCCATAAGGGTTTGTTTGACCAAACCAACCCTTTCACAGGGGCTGCATATCAGATATCTACATTACAATTCATAACCTTAGCAAAATTACACTTATGAAGTAGCAACAAGGTAATGTTATGGTTGGGGGTCACTACGACATGGGGAACTGTATTAAAGGATTACAGCATCAGGAAAGTTGAGAACCACTGCCTTAAAGGGTTGTTAGCTGGGCTACTAACCTTTCTGATGGCTTCTGTCTGAGCATCAGACATAGACATTGCTCCCCCATGGACTACCTCAGCAAGTGACTCTGCCTAACTGCCTTCTGGCAGCCCCTTCCACACATCCTACAGGGGTGATTCCAGGGGCTTGCTCAGAAGCCTCACGTTTTTCTTGCGTATTTGTACTTGTTGGTTTGTTTGCTTGTTTTTTAAGACAGGGTTTCTCTGTGTAACTTTGGCTGTCCTGGAACTTGCTTTGTAAACCAGGCTGGCCTTGAATTCACAGAGATCCACCTGCCTCTGCCTCTGGAGTGCCGGTATTAAAGGTGTGTGCCACTATCACCTGGCCTATACTCCTTTTTAAATAGGGATCTCCACACTCATCTGTTTTTGAATCTTCCCAGAATTGCTTGGTGTTTTTGTTTGGTGGGAATATGGTCTAGTTTTCTAGTCATGGTGCAGACTTAAAGCAGATGGCCACTTGGGCAGAAAGCCAGATCCAAAAGTGGATCCGTTCTCAACTAAGACTAGTTCCTCGGTTCACACATCTTAACAGTGAGAGAGAGCTGTGTTCTTCAACATAGCTTTAAAAATCTGAATAACAGTTCAAATCATTTTTTAAAAAATCAGATATATTTAGCCAAGCATGGTGCCACACACATTTAATCCCAGCACTTGGGAGACAGAGACATTTAGATCATTGTGAGTTCATCTCTACAGAGAATTCCAGGCCAACCAGAGTGACATAGTGAGATTTCATCTCAAAAAAAATTCATATTTAATTAAGATATTAACATAATACATACTTGCTTGTTAGTGGTTTTAAAAATGAGAGTCTGAACCATCTCTTCTGCTCTTGTTTGTGGCTTTTGAGAGAGGGTTTCATGTAGCCCCAGCTAACCTCAAATTTAGTAAATAGTCAAAGATAACGTGGAACTTCTAAGCCTCCAGCTTCTACCTCTCAGATGCTGGGATTATAAATACATGTCACCTACCATGTTCCATTTTGTCTAGTACTAGGGATTGAACCTGGGGCATCATATGTACTGGGGAGCACTGTGCCCACTGAGCTACACCTTCAGCTCCTTATTTATTTATTTCTTTAGTCAGCGTTGCTCAGGCTGGTATGTGAGCCATTGTGCCCAGCACAACATTATTTTTATTATCACCATTACTGGATTCTTAAGCACCTAGAGCCTCACACACTGTCTTAGTCACTGTTCTATTGCTGAAGAGACACTGTAACCAAGGCAACTTTTTTTTAAAGATTTTTTTTTATTATGTATACAGTGTTCTGTACTGCATATCTATCTGCAGGCCAGAAGAGGGACCCTCATTACAGCCAATTGTAAGCCACCATGTGGTTGCTGGGAATTGAACTCAGGACCACTGGAAGAGCAGTCAGTGCTCTTAACCTCTGAGCCATCTCTCCAGCCCCCAAGGCAACTCTTATGAAAGAAAGCATTTAACTGGGGGCTTGCTTACCGTTCAGAAATTAGTTCATTATCATGGAGGAGAGCAGGGATGGTACCATGAAGGCAGACATGGTGCTGGAGAAGGGGCTGAAAGTTCTACATCCTTACCTGAAAGCAGAGAGAGAGCCTGGACCTGGCATGAGTTTTTGAAACCTCAAAGTCCACCCCTAGTGACACACTTCCTGCAACAAGGCCACACCGCTTAAACTTTCAAATCCTTTCTAATAGTGCCACTCCCTGGTAACTAGACATTCAAATATATGAGCCTGTGGGGGCCATTCTTATTCAAACCACCACAGATATCCTAGACACCTGTTATTTTGTGAGGAAAAGGGGAGAGGAAGAAAGAAAGAAGGAAGGAGAATAAGACCCACAGAGAGAGTAGTCAGATTTTGACTCAAATAGTAGCTCTGGGCTTAAGGTTTGTTATGTTTTGCTATCTAAAGATTTATTTTTCTTTAATGCATATGAGTGTTTTGCCTGCATGTATGTCTGTGTACCACATGTGTGCAGTGACCATGGAAAGCAGACAGGATGTCAGATTGTCAGATCCCCAGGACCTAGAGTTAGAGACAACTGTGAGTGGAGCAGTGGAGCAGAGCAGCCAGTGCTCTTAACCATGGAGCCATCTCTCCACCCCTCTGCCTATTGAAGAAAAAAGTATATCGTGTGTGTGCGTGTGCGTGTGCGTGTGCGTGTGTGTGTGCGTGTGCGTGTGTGCGCGTGCGCGTGCGCGTGCGTGTGCGCGTGCGTGTGCGCGTGCGCGTGCGTGCGCGTGCGTGTGTGTGTGTGCGTGCGTGCGTGCGCGCGCGTGTGTGTGTGTGTGTGTGTGTGTGCGTGTGCGTGTGCGTGCGTGCGTGTGCGTGTGTGTGTGTGTGTGTGTGTGTGTGTGTGTGAAGGTCAGTTCTCTTCTTCCATCAAGTGGGTCCTGGTAAACCCAGGTCATCCAGTTCGGCGGCAAGCGCCTTTCCTCACTGAGTCCTCTAGCAGGTCCAGCTGCCTGTTTTGTATTAGGTTTCATTTTTCTTTCTGACTTTGTGTACTGTGTATATGTATTATGTGCTTTGACTTTTATTTGAGATAAGCTTCACCACGCTGTCTCGTCTGGTCTCAAACTTCTTGAAGCTTTTTTTAAAAACTAAATTTACATAATTAGATTAGCACAGAGAGGCAGTCTGTCGTTTGTTTCTGATCTTTTACTCCTAGAGCCACAAAGCTCCCAGCAAACTGGCTGCACTGTCCCTCTCATTACTCTTCCTCTGAGCGGTCTCCTCCCTCAGGGCTCACTGGTATTTTGGCTTCTGGTGAGTCCCGCGGGGCCCTGTAGGCTGCATGCAAAGGAACTGGTCAAACCTGCAGGGCACCTTTCTACCTGTTCTTCCCAAGGGGCTGAAACAGTTTCCTTGCACCACTGAGGTCATTATTCCTGTTTCCACAGTGAGGAAACTGCAATTGGGAAGCAGAGCTTTGCCCATGCTCACACAGCTATCAGAGCTGGCATGCAAGCCTGTGGACACAACTTTTCCTGCTGTCTCTAGCATGCTCTTTCATAGGGGAGCCATGGCTGCAAACGTGTAGCTCATTTCTTATGAACTAACCCAACAAGTATTTGAGCAGCTACCACGTGCCTTGCCAAGGGCACGACTCTTTCTATTTGAATTAAGGCCTTGCTATGTAGCTTAGGCTACCCAGGATCTCCCCATTTTCCTGCCTCAGCTTCTCCACTGTTAATATCACAAGCAAGCTTTCAACCAACTATGGCTTATTAATTTATTTACTTATTTACTTATACTTACTTATTTTTCTTTTCAAGAACCTTTCCAACCTGACCCTCCATTAAGCAGCTGCTACCAAACTTAGTGAAGATGATTGATTAGTGTAAGGCACTTTAGTCCAGAAGGCCTGTACTCAAGTAATCCTCCTGCCTCAGTAACCAGGCCCAGCCCCAACAAACCTTCTATGTAAAAACTGTTATTTCCGATTTTACTAACAAGAAAACTGAGGCCCAGAAAGGTGAAGTGACCTGTTTAAGCCACATTGTTTCAGAGCCGATGCAGATCTGTTCCTTTTGGACTGGTGGCCTATCTTTTCCTAAAGGGAGGGATTGCTCTGCTTTTAAAAATAACTTTTATTATTTAATTAAAAGTTTCTTGCCAGGTGGTGGTGGCACATGCCTTTAATCCCAGGACTCAGGAGGCAGAGGTAGGTGGATCTCTATGAGTTCGAGGCCTGTTTGGTTTACAGAGAGAGTTTCAGAACAGCCAGAGCTACAGAGATACCCTGTCTCAAAAAAAATTTAAAAAAAAACAACCTGTCTGGTTTGCCTTCACATATGTATGTAAGCATGCCTGGTGCTTACACAAGCCAGTAAAGGGCATCAGATCTCTTGATCAGGAGTTACAGATGCTTGTGAGAGGCTGTATGGGTGTTGGGAATCGAATGTGGGTCCACTGGAAGAGAAGTCAGTACTCTTCATGACTGAGCCATCTTTATAGTCCAGTGGTTCTCTCTCTTTTATTTATTTATTTATTTATTTATTTATTTATTTATTTATTATGTATACAGTATTCTGTCTGTCTGTATGCTTGCTGGCCAGAAGAGGGCACTAGATCTCATTACAGATGGCTGTGAGCCACCATGTGGTTGCTGGGAATTGAACTCAGGACCTCTGGAAGAGCAGTCAGTGCTCCTAACCTCTGAGCCATCTCTCCAGCCCAATCCAGTGGTTCTCAACCCTAATACTTCAACCCTTTAATACAGTTCCTCATGTTGTAGTGACCCCCAACTACAAAATATTTTTATTGCTACTTCATAACTGTAATTTGCCATTGTTATGAATTGCAATGTAAATATCTGTATTTCCAATGGTCTTAGGCAACCCCTGTGAAAGGGTTGTTCAGGGGACTGGAGAGATGGCTCAGAGGTTAAGAGCACTGACTGCTCTTCCAGAGGTCCTGAGTTCAGTTCCCAGCAACCATATGGTGACTCACAACCATCTGTAATCCAATCTGGTTCCCTCTTCTGGCATGCAGACAGAACACTGTATACATAATAAATAAATAAATTTTTAAAAAGAAAGAAAGAAAGAAAAGAAAGGGTTGTTCAGCCCCAAAGGAGTCACAACCCACAGGTTGAGAAGACTGAGAACAAAAACCCCTCGTTTTTTGTTTTGTTGAGACAGGATTTCACTAGGTAGCCCTGGCTGTCCTGGAACTCACTGTGCAAACTGGGTCTCACTCAACCTGTTTTTATTGCCTGAATACTGGGATTAAAAGCATGGGCCACCATGCCCAGCAAGGCAAGCAGGGGATTTTAAAACGTGCAGTTGAGGGGCCAGTGAGATGGGCTCAAGAGGTAAAAGTGGTAACTGCTGAGACTGACAACTAAGTTTGATTCCCCAAGTCCCACATGATAGAAGTGAAAAATTAGTTTTGTCAAGTTTCTTCTGATCACTACACGTAGGCACCCACATTCCCCATACTGTAAATAAATTGGTAGCTTAGGTGGTATAGTACCTGCCGTGCTATTAGGAAGGCCTAAATTCCACCCCAAAACCCATGGAGAAAAGCAGGGCATGGTAGCATGTGCTTGTACTCCCACAGCTGGGGAGGCAGAGGCAGGCAGATCCCTGGAGCTTGCTAGCTAGCCAGTCTCTCTACATGGCAGCTTCTAGCCCCGGGAAGGGAGGACCACAACAACAAAAACCCACGGCAGACTGTGTCTTAGGAAAGATAGCTGAGGATGGTCTTTGGCCTCCATACTCACTCACACACAAGCACAACAGCTCAGCAAATGCACACAGAACATGCACTGTGTGGAGGAATGCTTCACAGTCCTCTGAGAGGGAGGCCTCTCATATCACTACACCCTGAATGAAATACATTACCCTACAACTTCAGAAACAGGAGTTAATTCTCTGTCTCCTGGATTACTGGTAAAATGAACAGAGGTAGAAGGTGACAGAGGAATGGCACACTGTGCCCAGAACTCACTTGGCCTCCAGCTGCCAGGCTTAGTCTGCCGTCTTGAGTCCTGTCTTTCAAATTTTTATTTATTTAGATTTTTTGAGACAGGGTTTCTCTGTAGCTTTGGAGCCAGTCCTGGAACTAGCTCTTGTAGACTAGGCTGGCCTCGAACTCAGAGATCCACCTGCCTCTGTCTCCTGAGTGCTGGGATTAAAGGCATGTGCCACCACCACCTGGCTTTTTATTTTAAATCTTATTTACGTATATATGTGTTTAGCCTACATAGATGTCAGTGCACCACATGCATAGTTAATAGAAGGGTGTGAGCCACCTTTCAGGTGCTGGGAATTGAATCTGGGTCCTTTGGAAGAACAGTCAGTGCTCTTAACTGCCAAGCTGTCTCTCCAGTCCTATTTTTACTTTTTATTGTGTGCGTGGTGTGTGTGTGACATGTGAGCGGGTAGGTGCCCATGGAGGTCACTGACTTCAGGCTTTGGATGACATTGAACTGGAGTTACATACAGGTGGTCGTGAGCAGCCTGACATGTGTGCTGGGAACTGAACTCGGGTCCTCTGCAAAAGCACAGCACACTCTTAACCTCTGAGCCATTTCTCCACACCCATTAATTTTTTTAAATTTCATTTATTGTGTGTGTGCATGTGTGTACATTCACTACAGCACGCAAGTGGAACTCAAAGGGCTACTAGCAGGTGTCTCTTCCATCACGCAGGTTGATTCCAGAGACAGAAATGAGGTTATAAGGTTTGGCAGCAAGCGCCTTTACCGGCTCATTTCTGCGCCCTGAAGGGTGCGCAGACAGGGTGCCCTGCACTTTCTAGGCTCTAAGCCGTAGACACCCAGTTGGAAAAGCCAGATCCGGAAGCAGTCGCGCATCCCCGGCTGCTAGGACACCTCTCCGGAAGTGGAGCCCGCCGGGCTCGCTGGTTACAGTAGAGGGACTAGGCGGGGTCCTGTGCGCAGTGGGCGTGGCCGCGCGTGGAGACTGCGCACGCGCCGAGTGGCGCGAAGGTGGAGGATCCAGGCGGTTTAGCTCCTGCTGTCCAGTCCCGGCCTGCACCGCTCAGCATCCGTCTTCTGAGCTCCTGGGACTTGCCTTGGGCCGTCCGATTGCTGTAATTGCATCTTTATCCTTTTTACCGACTAGTTCAGGCTCGCGGGCTCCTAGGCTTTTAGTGCATTCGCAGTCTGTGTTGTTTGCGGTGGCATTTGTTGTGGGGGGGTGGGGTCGCCGCACCTGTGCGGGAAGCTCAGGGCCACTCCACTTGCTCCTCTGCTAGACTGCATCCGCCGAGGTGTCTTTGTTAAGGGGTTCAGGAATGGTGGTTCTCTGTGGAGTAGAGGGGGCTTTGCTGGGACTGCGTCCTCAATTGGAAGTGTAGCGCTGCTAACCGAATTGGAGTTCGTAAAGCCGGCTTTGTTCAGGAAACATTTAATGAACATATTACAGTGCTGGCATGTATGTGACAGCACAGAAAGAGAGGTCCTGATCTGCTCTCAAGGAATTGGGGACGCTGGTAGACAGCCACTTTGCAGCATGACACTGGCAACCGACTGTGGTGTGGTGAGGGATGTAGGTCACGGGTATGCAGTATTATATACTATATTTTTATTTAAATATTCTTCGTTATTTAAAAAATTTATTTTTGAGGTAGGGTTTCTCTGGGTAGCAGTCCTAGCTCTCCTGGAATTCGCTTTGTAGACCACACTGGCTTTGAACTCACAGAGATCTGCCAGCCTCTGCCTCCTGAGTGCTGGGATTAAATGTGTGAGCCACCGCACCTGGCTTCATTATTTAATTTTTAGTGTGTGTGTGTGTGTGTGTTTGTGTGTGTATGTGTGTTTTATGAGGGTGTGTGCACGTGAGCGCAGGTACCAGTGGAGGCCAGAAGAGGGCGTATGGGAGCCTGTGGAGCTTGAGTTACAAGAAATTGTGAGTTGCCTGATCTGAGTGCTGGGAACCTAACTTACATCTTCTGCAAGCTCAGTGCCCGCTTTTACAGATGAGCCACCTCTCCAGTCCGTTCTTTCTATTTTCTTAGAGATAGCTTTTTCTACCTTTCGTTGAAAGCTTGTTGAAAAGAACCTAGACACTGGGAATCCTGGCGGTGTTGGGACTTCACCAACAGAACTGTAAAAATGTTGAAGTGTGGGAACCAGAGAGGGTCCTTGTTTTCTGAGGCTAGACATGAAGGATGAGGAGACTGGTAAGACTGTTCTGCTTGCTGTTTCTAGGAAGGCTGTCTTGACTGCTGTGTCTAGGGCTGTCATCACAGCAGGCGGTGAAGCTCTTTAGCCTGTGTCTGTCCTCCTGGGGTTGTACCATACTCCAACAGGCAAGTGTTCTATCTTCCCCCAGTAGCATTCTGCTTGTTCCTAGAAAGCCAAGCAAGTCTTTATAGACTATTGGTGCTGGTCTCTCAACCCTGTAGGAGTAAGACCTGCCCCCACTAGGACTGGACTTCCTTGAATTCACTCCCCAAGTCGCACTTATTTGGTCCTATACAGAGGGAATTTATTTTTGAGTTTTATGGGAAGACCTCATGTAGTCCAGGCTGACCTGGAACTCTGTATGCCTGAGGATAACCTTAAAACTTCTGATCCTCCTGCCTTTACTTCCCAAGTACTGGGATTGCAAACCTGTGCCACCATGCCTAGTTGTACTTATTTCTTTTATTATTTATCATTTATTTGTTTTTATTATTATGTGTATGATGCCTGTGTGTGGGCATGCTTGTGCCACCACACGCATGTGGATGTCAGAGGAGTTGGTTCTCAACTTTATGGTGCCTTCCAGGAATCAAACTCCGGTCTCTGGCCTTGTCTGACGATCACTTTTACCTGCTGAGCCATTCAGCAGCCCCCTTTTGTTATTGTTTTGAGACAGAGTCTCTCTGTGTGGTCCTAGAACTCACTCCATAGACCAGGCTGGCCTTGAACTCACAGACATCTGTTTGCCTCCGGGGTTAAAGGCATGCACCACCATGCCTGGCACAGTTCATCAGGTGCTACTAAGGACCTACTGTTGCTAGACACTGTTCTGGGGCTGGAGATTCAGCAGGAGCTGCGTCATGGTGGGATAGTCCTGTGTTGACACATCTGTGAAGTAGAGAAGTGGGTTTCATATCTGAGCATGTGTGAGACTCCTCTGACAGCTCCATGGTTCCTCCTCCGGAGAACCTGAGTCAGTCCATCACTGGCGGTGAAGGCAAGGACCCATCCTACTCCCCCCACCCCTTCCTCCTTGGCTTCCCGTTTTCCTTTTCTTGTTCTGAGGATGAATCCCAGGGCCTCCCGCATGCCAGGCAAACACTCTACCACTCAGTATCAAAAGGTGTTTTTTTCTGAGCAGCTACCTGCGATGCTATGCTGCTCAAACAGGCCATGGGCCACAGCCAGACTAAACCAGTGTGTAAGGTGCATGCGTAGAGAAAATACAGAAACTACTCATATCAGTGGTGTCACCTTCCATAATTTCAGTTCAGAGGTTCCAGAAATAAACAGTTTAAAAAAAAAAAAACGTAGTTTTGCTTACATGTGTCTGTGTACCATGTACATACAGTACCCGTGGAGTCCAGGTGAGGGCGTCAGATTCTCTGATACAGAGTTAGACAGTTTTGAGTGGCAGTGCAGGTAATAGGAACCAAACCTGGGTCCTCTACAAGAGCTACCAGTGCTCTTAACCACTGAGGCATCTCTCCATCCCCAAGAAGTATATGATTTTTGGGTTGTGAATGTTCCATCATTCTGATTACTATTACAAAACATTGCACTGCGGTACCTTGTCCTGCCTGGAACAGTAATCATTCTATGTCCAGTGTAGCCACTGGATATGTGCTCCCATCCTAGCAGTCAACCTCTGTAGCCACCTCAGTGATCAGATAAACTCTTGAGCTATCACAGTGCTTCTGCTCATAATCACGGGCCTCACGGTGTACAAGGGGTGATCCTGGCTGTTTGGAAAGAGCGTCCTTGAAGTGAAGACGTACAAGCTTGTCATGAGGGCTCAGATGGGAAGAAACACAGTTTGTGTAGGGCTTAGTACTCACCATAGTTTCGGGCCTCAACCAGGATCTTGGAATGCATCCTCTGTGGACAGTGGGGCGGGGTGACGATGACTGTAAAGCGACAGTGGCTCTGTCAGGAGGATTGAAGCTGGGCGGTCAGGAAAAGCTGCTCGTGGGAGAGGACATTTGAGAAGGGGCCAGGTCTGTGGGAAGAACAAATTCAGTTTGGTGGATGTGGAATGAAAGAAGGAAGGAGCCAGAGAGGGAGGGGTAGGGTGATGGGAGGTGGGGCTGGGAGGTGGTGGTGCAGGTAGGGCCAGGTTGGCCTTGTAGGTCCTGAGCACACTGTTAGTTTCATTCTGAAAACAACGGCCCAGAAGTTGTAGGCTTAGGAGCTAGTAACTTCACTTTATGTGTGTATCCAAGAGCCAGAGTGCCGGCTCACCCTAGCACAAGGGCAGCAGCAGGGAGGGCCATTAGGCCTGCTGCGTTTGTCCAGCAGAGCTGAGGGCTGTGGAGAGCCCTGTATGGACTTGGGAGTCTGCTGGGACACAGCTGACCCCTGATTTGTTCCTTTCAGGACCACAGCTGAGCTTTGTCACAGTGTGATTAAGTCACCTTGCCTTATGTGTAGGTCACCTTCTCTGGGACGGGACCATCTCAGCTCTCTTCCGTGCCAAGTGACTGTCCTTGCCTAGTGGGTGACTAAAAGTGAGGCTGTGGGTGGACATAGGAAGCCTTGTTCTCCTTGCAAAGGCCATACCCCGTCACCAGGGACAGATGGGTGGCAAATTGTCCTCTGTAAACACCCAGTAGGCTGCCTGTGGTTGATCACCTCCAATGGCTTTGTCTTGATCTAGTTTTCTTCGTGCGCAAATGTTTTAAGATTAATTTTTATTATTTGTGTGTATGTGCCTCTATGCGTAGATATGCATGTGTGTGTGTGTGTGTGTGTGTGTGTGTGCAGTGATCATGGAGGTTCTGCTCTTTTCTTTCTCTAGCTGTTTTCTTTTCTTTGAGATAGGGTCTCAGTGTGTAGCCCAGCTGTCCTAGAATTCACTATGTAGGCCAGTCCAGTCTCATACTCTTAGTGATCCACCTTCTTCTGCTTCCGAGTCTGGGGGTTGAAGGTGCCTGGCTGTATTTTTTTTTTTTTGAGACAGGGTCTCACTATATAACCCTGAGTGGCCTGGACCTGATATATAGACCAGGCTAACCCCAAACTTGCATGGCATCTTCCTGCTTCTGCCCTCTACGTGGTAGGATGACATGTGACTCACCATGGGTATCTATTTGGGTGGTCAAGTCTTGCTCCATAACAAACTCAGTTCTGTGTCCCCTGTGCTTTTATCAGGGAAGCGGAGAGATTCTGAGTACCCCAGGAGCCGCAGAAGGACCTATGGTGAGCACTAACACTGGGAACAGAGAATGTGTAATAAGATGTCTGGGAAGAGCCCTGGCTGGTCTCCCTGAAGCTCTGGCCTCCCAAGGCTCAGGCTTGCTTCCTGCCCCGCAGGATGAGGGTGAGGGTGTATGTGACAGCTACAACCACCTGGTGTTCCGTGAGTGGCCATCTTCATGCATGTAAAATAAAAACAAATAAAATCTCAAAGCAGTGTTCTTTTGTATGTTTGTTTGTTTTTCTTTTTTAATTTTTTTTTTTTTTAGGACAGAGTTTCTCTGTGTAGCTCTGGCTGTACTGGAACTCACCCTCTAAACCAGGCTGGCCTTAAACTCACAAGAGATTTGCCTTCCTCTGCCTCCTGAGTGCTGGCATTAAAGGCATGCCAAGTGCCTTTAACACCTGGAAAACGTGTTTTTGTCTTTTTAATTTTTATTTATGTATATGAGTGCTCTGTCTGCATGTATGTCTGCAGGCCAGAAAAAGGCACCAGATTTTATGTGAGCCACCATGTGGTTGCTGGGAATTGAACTCAGGACCTCTGGAAGAGCAGCCAGTGTTTTTAATCACTGAGCCATCTCTCCAGTTCCTTGTTTTGTTTTAAGAGCATGGTTAGAATAAATGTGATAAAAGAGAGGCAGGGAGATAGGCAGTGTGGGAGAGGGGATGAGAATGCCCAGAGCACAGTGGATGCGCAAACCCTTGCTACTTCGTCCGGGTTCAGCTCAGCAGTCCACTTCCCAGAACAGCCTTCCTCACCTGCTCTGAATAGAGCCCCTCCCACCCTTGTAATCTTTCATGCCTCTCCTGTGGTTCCTGACACAGGTTCATTGGGTGCTTGTAAGTCACTGTTTAAATTATCCCTGGTTGACATAGAGGCTGGGGGATTTATGGAGGGATGGAAGCCTTTCTGTCTGTGGGATGTTGACCAGTATCCCCGACCCCATACGCGATGCCTGAAGCATCTCTTCCTTTCCCATTTATGGTGACCTGGATGTCTCTAGATATCACCAGGAGTCCCTGGGACTGGATTAGCCCTGTCTAAGAAACACTCATATGAGCTTGAGCAGGGTGGGGGGATGGGGGGGATGGGCATATGTTTGTTTTGCATGTTGCTTAGGGGATCCCTTTGGTTTGGAGGAAGTTGGTCGCTGTTGAAATTTCCACATGTGACACTTTGGGTCTCTTCCAGGATCATGGCGGGAAGGGTGAAGTGGGTCACCGACATCGAGAAGTCGGTGCTAATCAACAACTTTGAGAAGAGAGGGTGGATCCAAGTGACAGAGAATGAAGACTGGAATTTTTACTGGTGAGAGTAAAGAGCTGTGTTTTGTGTTTTTCTTTTTTTTTTTTATTAATAAGTCTGAGTTTTCCAAATGTATAACCAGTTGAGCCTGTTGAGGTGTTTCCACCTTCTGTGTTTCTGTGGAAATAACCTTAGCTCGGTGTTTGGAACCAGTTATCTAAGGAGCTTCTGAGGTGCCGGCCGGGCCAGGGACAGGTGACATGTCAGTCTCTCAGGGACCGTGCTGATGTAAGAAGCTTGTGGCTGGGAGCTTCCTCCAGGGTTTCTCACCTGCAGCTTCGTCCAGTCGGATCAGGTGTTGGGCTTGGCCTACTCTTTGGACCACTTCATTGAGACCTTTTCCCTCAGATGTTGTGTTTGCTGGGTCTTTTTTTTCTCTTGGCTAACTATCTGGCATCTTTATTTTTGTCCTCTTTGGGTGGCCATGGTGAAACCCAGAGCCCAGTTCTCTCTCTCTCTCTCTCTCTCTCTCTCTCTCTCT